>JAJVSH010000168.1:304746-327667 GCA_021460005.1 Tetramorium alpestre | reverse complement strand
TGTGTGTGTGTGTGTGTGTGTGTGTGTGTGTGTGTGTTTTGTATTTATATTACATAAATATATAATTGAATTAAATATAAATTTAATTACAAACAGAAAATAAAATTATAAATTAAATTTAAAAAAATAGAGATCTATTTTAAAATCTGATGCAAATTATATTTTAAGTATCCTTTAATGTTTTCATCTGTTATTTATGACAGATAATAACAAAGTCGTTTACAAATGCTGAAAGGAAATAATCTCTGTCCTTTTAGCAGACCAAGGACTTTGATCAAGCTCTGTTGTAATTGGCAATTAAAATTAATTGGCAATTGAACAATTTTAAAACAAATTTCCAACGATACGTAACTTGTCCCTGATTTTTTTCCACAACGGAACATTAATAATTTTATCTATGTTAATAAAATAGTAAATACAGACATGATTCGATAAATTAATCGTTGATTTAGCCGTTAATTTGAATTTGATCAAAATCACCTTAATCCAAACAAACCGCCAGATTTCGAGCTGAAGTTGCGGCGGATCGGCGCCCGATTTCAAGCCCGTTGGAGCTTTTGCCAACTTTTACTCCCCCAAAATTGCGAAACTATTCGGCAAAAACTCTCAAAAAAAATATAACAAAATATAAAAATATAAAATATATCATCGATATCGAACGGCGATTTTCCGCCGTCAAACCTGGCAGCGTCAAACTAGGCCAACTTCATCTGCGTCGCATTCGATCCATCAAATCTCGCTCGCGCTCTGCTACATTTCTGCCGACGTACGCTTGGCTAACGCCAAGCTGCGACGCTCAACCGAAACGCCTGGCGTCTTTGCAAAATTTTCTCACGCCTTCGAACTTGACCGTCCAGAAATACCGAGGATTACGATATATCGCCGTATATAACTACATCGCTGTTCGATGTTTCAATCACTCGCCTACAAGTGGAAGACAAATCCAATACATCCGAGGAGATTTTGCCGCCTGCGGAATATGTGAATTTCAGAAAAAGTCCAAAGTTAGTAGACGTCCAAAAATACTTCGCGTCTATTCGACTTTAATGTAAACTTTAACTTAAATTTTCGCATGGCATCTCATTTTTTTTCCTCTTTAACCCTTTGACTTCTTTCTCTCTCACGAGGTGCAGTCGCCGTATGGATATACGCACGCACGCGCTGCACGGATTTGCATGCTCCCGTCGTCGTACTTACACCCGTGTAAAGAATCGGCGGGTTCGCGTCCGGCGCCGGCAGAGCCGCGGACGAGAGGTAGCGTCGCAGAGATCGGAACCCCTTCAGCACGCGCAACATTTCGAACAGCGCACGGGCACGTTAACGGGAGAAGACTGGAGAAGACTGATGTCCACTGAAAACTCGCCGGTCTCTGCGGCAACTCTTTACGCCTCCTCTCTCGCTCCGCAAAAAGGCTCGGGGTCTAGTGACACGTTTGGTGGAGGCGAGAGAGCGCGCGTGCTCTACTTCGAGCTTAACAATCTACTAGTAACATTTCGTGACAGCCGCGTTGTTTCTTTCTCATGCGAGTACTGAAAAAACGGTCGGATAATTATTGACGATAACAATAATCGTCTGTTAGATTAGTCGAGGTTGTTCTGCAACGATCGATAACGGCGGTCGGAGATAAATTTTAAGCCCGGAAGTTGGGAATTTAGGATTTGCGCATCCTGAGAAGTTTAAGAGATTCATGCATATTGAGATTTTCGGTAGTTATTTATAATATACATAGCGATTACATAATTATATAACATAGTAGAAAACAAGAGTAGCTTTCGAGTACATAAAAATATTCCGACAAATGTTTAGAATATGACAAATGTTTAGACATTTTAACTTGTTACGATTCAGCGAAACAATTTTAATGATAATTATATATAATTAAAAATAGAATATATTTAACATATATAATAATAAAAATTCATTTGCATAGATACAAAGCAAATTTTTCTAATTATAATGGGAAATGTCCGATAGAAATTGTCAAAATTATTAAAGAAAATTAAGATAATGTAAAACATAATTACAAATAATGGCTTAATGATAGTTGTTTTTAAATCTCTAGACTTCGCGCTAATTAACCGAAAACTCAATTTAATTATATATTCAGTTTTATAAGAAAGCAAAATAATATTTTAAAGACTCAACGTTCATTTTTCGCAACTTAAATCGTAGCTACACAGAGATCTTATTTTACATATGAAAATATTTCGTCGAAACATGAACAGACAGGCATATTCTAAATATTCATTCCGATTCTCGTGCTGACTGCGTTTTCATCATCCTTTATTCTTGTAAATTTATAAATTGTATCAAGTACGACTGATACTTTTTCTCCTTTTAGGCTGGCAATCATCCTCGATTGTCTGATTCCTTTTCTGCGGCGCTTTCGAGTTCGTGGGTCTGCCATGCGAATCCCCGTTTTGAAAAACTTCCGCCGCGTCTTCGTTCTCTGGGAAACTTGGGACATTGCTAAATTTGAACAGCTCTATATCTTGAGACATAACTTTCGCGCGTAGCTCGCGCGATTCTTTTTTCAATAATCGTTTGTCTCTTTGTTTACTTTTGTTCTTTTCCTTATTCCTCTGCTCGTTATTACTTTGCGCGATCTTCTCTTGTTCTTCTTTCTCTTCTTCCGTATCACTTGCTTTTCCATTTTGAGATCCGACATTATTTTGTTTGCCATTACTTTGTATAACAATATCACTGGAACTATTCAGCTTAGTATCACTCTTCATTGATGGCCTGACGACACAAATTATATCAAATATAAAGAAATTCTAAATTAAATAAAAAAGCATTGATATATAATAAAATAAGAAAATTTTAGAGAATCGTATTATATTTATTATTACTTACACATTGAGAGGTGCTCCAATCTCTGCTGCCAGCTTCTTGTAGGCAATTTTCGCATCTCCAGAAAGAGCGTTTCGACTTCTATATTCCGTTAATACCGTTTTAACGGTTTGCCAATTCCATGCTTGTGGCAAATGATGCGTGTAAACAACGCGCAGCAGTGTCAAAAGATGACTTATAAACTTCTGTAGAACTTTTTTCTGTACAGTAACAGTACAGTTACACGAAGCAGATTGTCCGTTATCGTTCACATGTGGATTATACATCTCTTTAAGTGTGTCTATGGTATTTTTACAAAGCGTCGTTTCTAATTTCATTCTCACATCAGTATATTTCGTATCCATATTCAGCAATCGGTTATTGTTATAGAAAATTAATAAGAGCTCCAACGCCTGATTCCTGCGGAAGTATCGAATACTGCTATCGAAAGCAAAGTCCACCTAAATAATTAAATAATATTCTAATGAATTATTTTATATATTAGGTTTTTATGTTAAAACATTTTATATATACCAGCAGAGGTGCCAGTTGCCAATTATCCTCCCAACACAACTGTAATACACCCTTAAACAGTATGGATGAAAGCACACAATCTCTCTTTTTGAAAAACGCAGTTAAATTTGTACTATAAATTTCTACAATGCTCTTAGTAGGCAAATTAGCTTGTTGCGCGCACCTTACGAGGAAGGTGCAGCATTCTGCCAACTTATCGTTGAGTTCTTGACAGACTGAAGCAGAACGTTCTCCTTTTTCAATCAGAGCCTTAAAAAAAACATGTCATGTATTGTTTGTTCGACAAACTAGCAAACTTAACTGCAAATAATTATAAATAATTACTTTTAACACCGTCGTCAGCAAAGCATCGTCAACACCCGTTGTATCTTTAAACTTTTTCACCATTGACAATTTTTTTAAGCAAGCCCGAATTCTATGCGTGAGCGGCTGTTGATGCAGATCCTTTATACAGAATTCTAGCAGAGCGAAGAGTGGCACAATCATATCTAGCGTGACCGCCATAGATGGACAAATATCTAAATAAATAGATAACAAATCTATAACGCGAGCCCTGAAATGCATCAATGCCTGGCTCGTTTTTCCTTGCTTTTTAGAACGAGCTTGACGGTTCTCCCGGAGAATTTTAAACGCTGTTGCTAACGACTCATCCAATCGCTTGCCCTCATCCTCGCTTATTTCATCTACATCGACGTCTTCATCATCGGTTTGCATTGCGGCATCACCCAGAGCCTGATGCAGCGCCATTCTCAATTTATCTGTCACTGTCTCATCTTCATCATCGTCCTCATCCTCATTCTCACTTGTGTCAGACTCGGATTCACTCTCTGGTAAAGCCTCATCATTTGAAACATTTTCTTCTTCATCCTCGCCATCTTCCGATTCGCTTTCTACATCTGAGGAATCTTCATTGTTATTTTGCTTTGTTGTAAGTGTTTTTTGTGTATTTTTTATATCCAATACCTGAAATAAGATATAACAAGTATACTGTAACTTGTGATTTTTTCCACGCTGTACAGAATAAATTAATTTTTCTTTTCAGTTTATTAACAAATTAATTTTATACAATATAAAAACTTACAGCCAATATCTGATGAACTGCAGATGGAGTCAGATATGGACAGATATGTGGAAATACACAACCAACTAATGAACGGAATAAATGATCGTTCTTGGACAAGAGAGATAATAAAAGATCCACTACTACTTCGACCCATTCTGGTTCCTCTTCCGTAGTTGCATTATTGAGTCTTTTGTTTCTCTTGGACTTTTTAGTTAATCTCTCGTAACAACATTGAAGTTCATTAATTGACATAATTGCCATTTCAGGATCTGAGAATAATTGCAGACCCATGTGTAAATTCATCGTATGAAATATCGGCAAGGCTTCCGAATTCTTTGTATTTTTCTCCATTTTTTCAATCAGATTTATCACTTTTTTCCAAGCATCGGAAGCTGCATCGTTTAATGGCGATCTCAATTGTATCATGTTGGATCGTAATTTCGAATCTAAATCATGGACGAGTGCGCTTAACAGATTTCGTGCATTATCCAACTTTGGCAATTTATAATCCAGAGAACGATAAAAGGAATCTTTAAATTGTTCTGAAAACAATAATTAAATTTATTTCGACTTATAGTTAAAAAAATATATAAATATATAAGTAAAATATACTTACGCGCTAGTTCTATACCAACATTCGACACTTCACACAATCCACAATTGAACAGGAATGTTAATTGCTGAAGTCTCCAGTCCTGATCTAAGAATGTCTCTTGACGACCCATTAATCTAACGGAAGAATACAATAGATATTAAATTTTAAATATTATTTTAATCTATGTCGATTATAATAAATATTATCACGAATATTTTGTGTCAATTATACTAACCTTGTTAATAACTGTGCTGTGTAACTTCTCTCGGTATTTGTCCATAATTCCGTTTTTGTTCCTTCTCTTTCTTTAGTCATTTTATTTTCTACAATATCTCTATACAATTGGCACAATTTCTTAATACCATCTATCTTCAAATTTCCCATAATTATTTGAATCACTTTGACACCGGTCTTCTTTTCTATCATTAAATCACCGGGATGCAATACAAGCTTCTTCAATATATTCACCTGTACCTTCGTCTTGATGTTTTCGTCATTTGTAGCAGACGCAATCTGATGTAAAATTTTTCTGAATGCCACCAAAACTTCATCATTATTATTCCTCTTACAATTAGAAAATCTTTTTAACATGTGTTGTAGAAGATTTGGAGATAATAATAATGGAATTGTAGTTTTATCCGTAATATTATCAAGTATTAGTCGTAACATTTCTACAGTAACATATTCATCGCTCCTTGATGGTTTTATAAATCTCTGATCGATGCCTGTCCAGAAATCTGCCACGAGTTCGGTCGCCACTAGTTTTTCACAAAATACTTTGAACACTGGATGACGATGAGAAATAATTCTAGGTAAAGCCTGATAACAAAAATAATTTATTATATAAATAATAATCAAAATAATAGTCAAGAGTCAAAAGATCTAGGTTTGACTGCTTCTTCATATATAATTTTAGATTAAATATGATTCTACTATGATAAAAGCAAAAAACCAATTTTAAATTGAGTAATATTAATTCTTATAAAAACTATAAGATCCAATAGAAATAATAGAAAAAAAATTATTAAAGTTCCATTAAATGGTTAACATACCGTTAATAGTTTAACAATATCTTCCATAGAGTCCTTGGTAATAATCTCCTTCATGCCCAAGTGTTCTTTTAAAAATTTATGATTGACTAACGACGGATGTTTGTCTCTAACATTAAGCAACACATAGAACGTATCTAAAGTTTGCTCGGACCATGGCTTGCCGATTTCCTTCTCAATAATTGGCCAGACATTCTTCATAGATTCAACATCAAGCTGATTAATAAGCTCGCTGAGAAACATAACAGAGATGAATGACAGATAGCTGCGCTTCTTGCCGGCACTCATGAGAGTCTCTGTAATCTGTTGTTGTGTCTCAACGCTGTTGCGAACAAATAACTTGGATCTTATCAATGCACCACACAGCAATATACGTCCCATGAATACATCGGCGTTCTCCTGCGAAATTAAAAATTCAAAAATTTCATATCAAACACCATTCTCATAATATCAAACAGAAACGCAAGCGTGCAAATCTTACGCTCTTAGGATTGCTGCCAGCTGGATGCAACTGGGAATTCATTATGGACAGCAGTTTCTCCACTGACGTCTCGGGATGCATCATCAGAAAGACTGTCAAGGTGCTGTAGAAACCTCTTCTCGTGGACGTCATTGAGGATCCCAGACTGCGCACCAGCCTGGCCAGCGAATAATCCAACTCCTTGTCATCCTGATCCTTCCAAAATAAATCAACATGCGACATGAGGATTTGTAAAGGGAAAAAGAGAGTTTCATATGAATTATATCTTTCTTCTTTCTACCGGATACAATTTAAGATAGCTCGATGAAGTTAACGATGAGGTTAATTTACCGTGTTATGTTGACGCAGGTGATTTAGCAACGCGATTCCGGCGTTGAGTCTGACGGAATCGTTATCGTTCTTCAGTTTGTTAAAATTGTCTAGTATGGTGGAGTTCATTCTGTCAACCTTCTGTTGTCCGGGGTCATCTGCGACCGTCCCTGCCATGTGCGTATCGCGCGGTACCTGCATCACGGTGGCGGCCATATTGCTTCTCCAGGAGACAGCGGTACGGGAACTACGTTGATCAAATCACGCGAATTGAATCGACGAGAGAAGAAACAAAGGGCGACTGATGTCCATTTCTACCAATGCAGACTTTATAATTAATGCCAACTTTAATCTCCGTTTAACTTACTTTTCATCTTTTTCTAATTTTTACGACTAAAAAAGACAGAAATAGACATGACTNTGATTAATTTAATTAGTGATCCTAAGATATATTTTTTCTATGATTTTATCCATATATATATATATGTAATGACATACTCTGGTTAGAATAGAGATATAAAAATATATGTATAAAAATTTAGAATATTATAATCTATTAAAAAGGAGATTCCTCCTCCTCCCCTTCTTCCTCCTCCTTTATTAAAAAGGAGATGTAGAAATTTAATTGTTGCCGCTTTTCACAATCAAATTAATTTAATTTAGAGAGAGAAAAATTCAACTTACTTTTTATCATTCTTCAATTTTTAAAACTAGACAAAGATAAAAATTAAATTAAATTGATGAGATTAAAGTCAATTTGAATCGATAAAAATGGACAAGAAAAGCGCAAAGCAAAATTTCAAACTATTCGTTATTTCTAGTCCAATAATTTTTTGCATACTTTAAATAACCGAAAAATTAATAATTTTATCCTTGTTAACAAAACATTCTGCTGAATGCAGCCATTGTCTTATTTACAAATTACACGTAACTTCACGCTAATTTCCGTAAATCGTAGAGAACTGCACCTGAAAGTACCGTACCCCTAAATTTGTAGCTTTCATCTTTTAGGGCCTTGCTTTTCTTTATTTCTAATCCAAATAGAAATATCACGTAAATATAACATATTGCATAATTCACGTGTCATTTTTTTCTGGCAAAAATCGTTCGAATGCACCGCGCGGCCGTCGACCAATCGCGCGTGCAGTCCCGTGGAAGCCGTGCCGCTACGCTCTTCAGGTCAAACGCGCGATTGGCCGGATTCGACGCGCGGCCGAGCGAGACTCACCGGTTTCACGGCCGAGATACCCGGAGATACCCACCCCGCGCATGCACGTCGTCATTCTGAACCGGCGAAAATCGGCCGGCGCGCACTCGCCCGTGATCTCACGTCGATAAATCAGCGAGCGGCCGGGCGCGATGGTGTCGCTCGCACGGTGACTGCTTCGACTCACGCGGTCCCGGTCAGTTCCGTGCATTCAATATGGCTGGTCGAGGTGGTTACGACGATTCAAGGCAAGTATCGGCCGCGTTTGCGGCCGTGTCACGCGGCCGGCCGGGCTGCGGGCGATCGCGGCCGCGGCACGCACGTGCGCCACGTCCGATTGTTGGGGACACGCGCGTCCCGCGCGCGTATATCCCCCGGTTTTAAGGTTAAGTGAGTTCCGTGGAGTGCGGGCGCAACACCTTGCGGGGCGCCGCGCGGCACGCGGCTTTATTTTGTTCCGGCGCTCGGACGCGACCTGGGGCCGTGTGATCGCGGCCCGGCGAGGACGCGGCGCGCCACGGCTCCGGCCGCCCGGGCTCGGTGCACGTGCGGTGCACGCCGCGGGTGGAAGCGGGCGACGCTGAGACGGGGACGGACGGAGAGGGAAGGAGCGTTTTGCGCGACAGGAAGGCGCGACGTGCCAGGCGGCGTCGCGGATTTTCATCGAGTCGCCGGCAAGACGGACTCCGTTTCCCATCGCTGTCACGCTCGCACGGCTCGACTCGTCTAGCTGCCTTCCTGATGCACGAGTTCCCTTTCACACATACACAACGTGCGTGCGCGCGCGCGCGCGCGCGCACATTGTGCGTATATACGAACCTTTTTGACTCTCGAAAATATATTTGGCTGAAATGTGTTTTAGACTCGAAATTATAGTCGCGTCTCAATAATCAAAACTCAGCACTTGATACTCATTGTCAGTTTCTAGATTTCAGTTATTCTATTGGTTCAAATCTGGAAACTGAGTATCAAGTGCTGAGTATTGAGTATTGAGATTCGACTACAATTTCGAGCCTTAATGAAGGGAGAAAGAATGAATCTGATTTTTTTCATACATGTAATAGCTTATGAGTATGTTGAGAATATCTGTGACTTTAGAGAAGCAGTCAGGTGCAATTGACACTATTTTTCCAATTTCTTGGTAAACTAACTAATAGTTAAATCATACATCTGAATTTGTCTAATTTGAAGATAAGACAAAGACAGACGTATGATTTAACTATTAGCTTACCAAAAAGTTGAAAAAACTGATTTTAATAGATTTGCTTTGATAAGTTACATTGATGTATGTTTGTAATGATAATATTTGACTTTTGAAAGAAAAGGAAAGTCTTCTTTAAATTGATGTAATTAATAATGTAGAAACTTCTAACTGCATTGCAGAGAGATATAAAGATGATTTATTTATACATTCGTTCGCATAACAGTTTAAAGTTATAATTAAGATAGTAAGAATATTTGTTCATGTTGCTTGAAATTCCCAAAAATTTTTGCACTTGAAATGAGATAAATATACATCGGCATTGGCGAGAGTAAAAGCAAAGGTTCTAAGTGCAAAATGTACAAGCAACACGAATAGATCTGTTAATGTTATCTAAAGATAAATGTTTTTTCTTATTCAGAGATTATCCCACTCATCGAAGTAGAAAACCGTTGCCGACAGAACCTCCGTATACTGCATATGTGGGAAATTTGCCAAATGGAATTGTGCAAGGCGACGTTGACAAAATCTTTGAGAAGCTCAATGTCAAAGTCATCAGATTGGTTAAAGACAGGGATACTGACAAGTACGTATTAATTGCGGGAGATGTGTATGTCGCGTGACGACATTTAATCTTTTCCTTTTATAGATTTAAGGGCTTCTGCTATGTCGAGTTTGAAGACTTGGCTGATCTGGAGGCAGCATTGGAAATGGATGGGGCGGTAGAAGTGGACAAATGTCTAATCAAGATTGATGTAGCGGAAGGAAAAAGAAACGATCGCGGCGGTGGCTTCGACAGAAGAGGTCGCGGCGGCAGCGGCGGCGGTGGCGGAAGCGGCTTCAAGGGACGAGATTCTGGCCGTAGTGGATTCGATGATTTCGATAGTAAATCCTCATATTCAAGTAAACATTATGCGCTTTCATTGATAGTAACCAAAACGCGATGCAAATTTGCATTTGTTTACTAACAATACTAATGCTTATAATGGCTAACTAATATTCTTTCTTCCTCTGTCGTGGCATGAAATTTAACATGCTGCAGATCTTGACGCTGTCAAAGATTTTTAACATTTGTCCCTATGCACAGGATACAGCGATAGAGGCCCCCAGGGAGGTAGTAGGCAAGGTAATGATAGATGGGATTCTAGAAGTAATAGAGGCAATTACGGCCAATTCAACGACGACACAGGTGGAAATCGTGACTGGTCGCGAAGCACGTCTAGCAGGTCGTACACTAATAAACCTCCACTTCGGGGAAGTGGCCCAGAGCGGAAACCGTTTTACGAAGATCCTTATCAGAAAGATACTCCTCCTCCAGGTATGTATATATTATCTGCATAAATAAGTTTTAACTTTGTAATCAGTCTTTTATAAATTGAAACAAATATGGGATGAAAATCGGAATCGAATCTAAAATTGACCTGCCAATTATGAGTCACTGCTTCTGCTTTGTATCCCACAACACTTCTACAATAATTATTTCTATATCCTTTATGTAAAATCCATAATTTATTAACAATGAAATAAAAAAATTAAAGCTACATTCTATTTTCTTTCTGTCATATTAGGCATATAAAATTTACAAGAAATAAAGAATCACGCAAAGTAACTTCAAATTTACGTTTTTTAAAACTTATCACAGAGAAGTTTTTTATTTAAAATTCCGTACAGTGATTGGAAATTGAATTTGAAACAGCACTTGTTCCATCTCTAAACTCTCAAAAACGTATATATACATATATATTAAGATATATAATCTATTGTATCTCATTGCACTTTTCACTTTAGACACTACTGGAAGAAAGCGTTTGGAGCTCAAACCAAGGACTGTTAAAGAGCCTGTGAATGCAATTGCAGAATCGACTAAAACAAGTTCCATTTACGGAGGTGCAAAGCCTCGAGATGAAAAATTGAAAATGGACAAGTAAAATTAAGAATATCATCAATAGTCTCAGATTTCCCCGAAGAAATTTTGAGAAAGAAACATTGTTGACAAAATTTTAAAATCAATCCAAGATTCCCTCATAGTTCCCTAAAAAAAAAAAAAATCTAGTGATGATTCTTCGAACATTTATAATCAGGAAATGTCCTTTTTTTTAATTCTTACAAGGGATGTCACCCGCAAGGAAAAACATATATATACATAAATATATATGTGTTACAGACATAAATCTATTACAGTTTTCCTAAGTTTCGCGTATTTTTAATCAAGAATAAATATCTTCTAATATCTTTTGTATTTAAATTAAATTTCTCGATTTCTTAATGAAAATAGAGTACTTGTAACTACAATATACATAAAGAAGAAAATGTGTATGCACAATGCATGCTCCGATAGTGATAGCGATTTATATACATAAATGATTGTTAAGATGCTACGCAGTTGAGTACATTTTAATACTCGTGTCAATTTAATGTTGGGTTTCGTGTCTGTAATAATACTGAGGGTATATGTACAAACTATCACAAATATAAAGTGTCAGCATGTATATTTCATCTTACGCTAGTATTTCTTATCTGTACTTGAGACTATAAGCCCGGGTTTAAAAGAAGTACAAAGGAAAGTGGCGACTACACATAGGTTTCGTTTCCTTCCATAGAATTCTTACGTTTCACCGTATAACGCTGATCATTGTGTATCAATCGTTCATTAAGGCGTACCGTTCGTTACGATAATAACATATAATTGTTTAATATTACTAAAACGATTGTTCTTTTTTCTTTCTTCTTTCCAACCGAACGATGAGAGGGATTGCGAAATATAACGAGCGAGTGAGTTCAACAAGTTTCCACGTTGCGGGATACGAAGGTGATAATGCGCCGATTATTATACATTAATAATTATGTAATGAATTAACCAATGCTAACAGTGACGTTGAGGAATTGCGAGGAAACGTCGCGAGAGAGATAGCAAATAAAAAGAAAAGAAAACAATGAAAACTCGAAATAATAATAAATATTATGTAAAACGATGCTTGTATATGATACTATTTCCTGAATAAAGTAGCTGTTTGCCTCGTATCTGTCGCAGTGTATTAGGGTAAGTGATGTATCGCTTACGACGAAGTAAAAAACGATGTAACTTATGATTGTGAATAATTAATGCAATGCGTGTTCGTAATATACTTTGTAAGCGCGCCTTCTATCTCTCTCTTTTTCTTTCTATCCAAATACATCGCAGATTCGTGAGACAAGCCGCTTTACATTCTGTTTGTTCAAATACAATAAATACAATTCAATCTAAAGTAAAAGAACTGTGTGTGTTAACACGGTATGGAGAGGGGGAGGGGAAAAGATTTATTGATAATGCATTAATAAATATTTACACATTGTAACTTAATCATTTTTAGCGGAGAAGTCGAGACATCACCGTGATTCTCCCCCCGACCCCGCTTTCCGGTGATCGATACGAGTACAAGAATGTAATTGTATCGCGCCGTGACTTTTTACGAAACGGAATGCCGTTCAGCTGTTCAGTTGCCACGCCTCAACTTACTCCGATTCATCGTGTCCCCCTCTTCGCCCGCGCTCCCCTTCCCGAACGTCGCATCCGATTTCCGTTCCGTTCCGTTTGCGCCCAGTTTAACAGTTTAATGCGATATCCCGTGCAGTCCGCACCGCGCCCCTGTGTTTTCCTCCGAGAGACGACTCGCTGTCGTGCCTGAACGCGCGACGCTTTCGGCGACCACCGCAGCCGGCGATTTGGATCGCGTGGCTGAGAACCAGAGTGTTTGCGTTATCAAGCGATGCGAGTCGCAACGGAATACTTCCGCGACTGAGGTAACCTGTCTCTCGCCTCATACGAGCGTGACGTTTCGTGCAAGCGAGTACTCCGAGTGTATTCCGCCGTGTGGCCGGGATTCGGCCGAGTTGACCGCGACCTTCGGTAGAGACGAGCGATCCGAGCTTACCCCCCCAGGAGCTTACCCTCCCGCATCCGACATGTCGAGTGAGAGCGTGAAAACGGTGAGTGTCTGCGGCTTACGTGTCACTCGAATGTTCTTTGACTTAAACTCAACCAGAAATCTCTTTTGAAAGAAAAGTAAATGGAGAATATTGATCCACGGAAGATAAATTAATTAACGTACTGAAGAAGATTAAATTAATAAATCGAGACGTTTTTACTTCTTGTATTTCGGAACTGAATAAAGTTATATAGGGTGTTTGGCAACAGTTGGGAGAAAATTTACAGAGTAATTAAAAATGAAAAAATAAGAAAAAAATCAAGAATAACAAAATTGTGGAGACTTTGTTTTTCAATTTTTTATTATTCTTGATTTTTGTTTTATTTTACACTACATCTTTACACTACAGAGAATCATTCTGTAAATTTTTTCCCAACTATTGCCGAACACCTTAATATAATATTCTTAATAGCAATCATCTTGATTAATTGGCCCAGTATTCTTATTAATTAAATTAATAATGAGTGTTTCTTTTTAGTAAATTAAATCCTAATTTACAAATATTTTATTGTAAAGAACAACTTCTCTTCCAGTTTGCCAGCCTCGAAACACCCGGATACGTAGGATTCGCGAACTTGCCGAATCAAGTGCATCGCAAGTCCGTGAAGAAAGGTTTCGAATTCACGCTTATGGTCGTAGGAGAGTCCGGCCTTGGAAAGTCCACCTTGGTCAATAGTTTATTCCTCACGGATTTGTATCCTGAGCGGATAATTCCTGATGCAGTCGGTAGGCATGAAAATCATTTATTTTGAATTTTTAGGAGTTTACTTGAAATTCAAGCATATGATACATAAATGGAGCACGTGATTTTTAGAAATTTTTCTGTAATTAAAGTCTATTTTTACTTTCGTGTAAACAGAGAAAACCAATCAAACAGTTAAACTCGATGCGTCAACTGTTGAGATTGAAGAAAGGGGTGTGAAGCTTAGATTAACAGTCGTCGATACACCTGGTTATGGAGATGCGATTGATAACACTGATAGTTTCCGAGCTATCATTCAATACATTGACGATCAATTCGAAAGATTTCTTCGTGATGAAAGTGGTCTAAACAGGAGGAACATTGTGGATAATAGAATACATTGTTGTTTCTATTTCATTTCTCCATTCGGCCACGGGTACAAATTATTATTCCAATTGTTTATAATTAGATGAATAAGATGAAGCGTGAAATAATACAATTTCTTTTTTTCTTTACCTCTTAACTAGGTTGAAGCCATTAGACATCGAGTTTATGAAGCAACTTCATAACAAAGTTAATATAGTACCTGTAATAGCGAAAGCTGACGTACTTACCAAAAAGGAGGTCTTGCGCCTGAAGAAAAGAGTTATGGAGGAAATTGAAGGCAGTGGAATCAAAATATATCCCTTACCGGACTGTGATAGCGACGAGGACGAGGATTACAAGGAACAGGTACGTCAGTTGAAAGAGGCTGTCCCGTTCGCGGTCTGCGGTGCGAATACTTTGCTCGAGGTCAAGGGAAAGAAGGTACGCGGTCGACTGTATCCGTGGGGCGTTGTCGAAGTGGAAAATCCAGATCATTGCGATTTTATCAAGCTAAGGACAATGCTGATGTAAGTTTTTATTATTATAATATGATATTTCTACATTGATGTTTCTACACGCAAGTCTAATATTATTCTTTTTTTTTATAGCACGCATATGCAAGATTTACAAGAAGTAACACAGGAGGTACATTACGAGAATTACCGTAGCGAGAGATTGGCAAAGGGAGCTCCGGTACCGCCTCGACGTCAAACGTGAGCACAAATATTTCATCTTACATTTCTGACATTTGTGTGTGATATTCATTATTTTAACTTCTCGCTTCTTTCTGTGCAGCATCACGGAGACCGACAAGAGCAGCACAGTGACAGAGAAGGATCGCATTTTGCAAGAAAAGGAGGCAGAAATACGGCACATGCAGGAATTGCTGGCTGTGATGCAAGCGCAGATGCAACAACAGCAACCTTGATCGAACATGCGTTTGTGTACCGATGTGTGAAATGAGGGAAACGACTTCTTCATTGTTACGAGTGCCAAAAAGATAAAACTTTTTTTTAGTGGCTCACACAATTTTTAATTTCGGGCGCAATATTTTTCTAAGCTTGTCTTTTATTAGGACAATCTCATTTTGATACGCGTTTTATAAGTATATATTTCATAAAAATATGAAAATACTAATCGTCTTTTAATAAGTATTATACATTTTATCGATGTTGAGGGTTCTGTTAGCCAATCCAGGCCTTGTCCTGGTAAACAGATCAACAGAATCGAAATTGCGACAATTATGAAACAAATGTTTACATATCCAAGGTTGGCAGGTAAGGCACTTGAGTAGCTTGTTCCTTTTAACAAAATTCATTCGAACGAGAATCGCTCTATGTGAAGATTTTATTGTGCGAGTACTTACCAGGAATTTTATTCGGATCTATTTTTTTAAATATTTGTCTTTGATTTATCAGTTTCCCATGTGATTTTTATTTTAATTATTACCAAACTGCTTAATATTTTATCTCATATCGTGCATTTAAACTTAGACATAATGATTTAAATAAGATTTTAAGACATAGATAAAAACGAGACCAATGAATCAAAATTGTGAATGCAAATATCTCATATAATAAGCTAACGCCTAATAACTTCTCATTTCAAAAAACTTTAAAATGTAGATCTCAGCTATATGTATACAGAATCTCTTATCAAATCTTAATCAAAATATCTCATTTTTATCAGATTTAAAAGAAAATATTAGATATCTTATACACGTGACGTAAAAAATAGGAATTGTATTAGGTCAAAAATCAAAAATAAAATCATAACATAATGACACGGAAAAGAATCGTGAAAGAAGTGCCTTGCAACTCTTATCTATCTCACTTATTACAGTACGAATATTAACATAGAAGAAATGCAAATGCTTTTTCGTATAAAAATGCAAATAATTTGTTATGAACATTTCAATTGCATTAAAAAAATCATTTCTATAATTGAATAATATGTTCATAATGAGTTTTAGATAATTAAGAATAAAGAATCTCTCATATTGAACTATGTAAGACAAATGTATAAAAACTTTAGAAGGCTGATGCAATCCTCAGATAAAAGAATCTGACTGATCATAGATGACAGATTATACCTAAAAGCAACTGCGTATCGTTTAATTAGTAATATTAAGCAACTTAGAAGCAAAGAAGTATGAATGTGCCAGAGCACGTTTTAAAAGAGAGAACAATCCAAAGTTAATTTTAAATAAATAATATACTATATTTTCTTCTTGCAATTCGCCATTTGTAACTTCTTTCTTCTAAGTCTTTTTATACGCATATACGAATTCATATATAAATGTATTCCTAAATATTCATAAATATTATATTCGTCATATATGATAGGAATAAAAACGTAACGTTTAAGATAAATGTGACTACAGATTTAGGAATTTTTTTACGTGTATTACATACGAATATCCGCTTATGCGAATTGTTTCATGCAATACAACGAACCATGTAAAATGTGATTACATGTAAGAATTATATATAAGAAAGAAAATTTCATATACGCGAGATATATTGGATAAATATTAAGTGATAAATTAATTAAAAGGGCAATATATTTTACGCTTTTTAATTCAGTCACACGATACTAGTTTTACAAGCATATTTACAATGAAAACATTTCCACGTTTTTATACAGGAATTGTATAGATACATAATTACATAAATTTTTATATCTCTTTTATACAAATATATATCTTTTAACAATCTATGCTGCGTAGTCTAAGATCTATGCATGTAATAGTCTATTGCCGTTGAAAATGCTGCGAAGCCTGCGGCACCAACTATGCCCGCTTTTATACCGGCTGCAAAGAGTGAGGCGAGATTAAAACTGATTAAATTAGATGATAGATGCGAAAAATGTCAACTATAACATAAGAAAAGATCATACCTCTCAAACCAATTAGTCCGCCCGTTAAACCGCCTGCGTACGTGCCGTTCTTCCAATCAGTTTTACCTCTATACTGAAATCAAGAACATCTTTTTACAACGTGTCATGGAAAAATGAGACTGTTGTCTCAGAAAACAAGATTCCTGACGTATTTGGAGCATTACCGATTCTATTGTACACTCGATTCCGGAGAATACGCATCCGACAACCGCAAAGTTTTTCGCGTAGCTAAGAGTCGTGGTTTTCATCTCCTTCAGTATTTCTCGCGCGCTCTGTTGCTTCTCGACACTCGCTACATTTGGATTCACACTGGAGGAAAACAATCCGATGGCTGCTCCCAAACCGTATCCTGAAAGATCAACACTCTGTCAGTGCTATTTACTTTGAACAATTGTAAACTCTTTTCAATCCAGATTATTTCTTGCCAATTAGCAAAGATATCAAATATTTCATTTTCAATTTCATCTAATTGACAGTTCTAATATGAATCAAAAAATTTTTATTATTCATATTTTATTATTTATGCTGTAATGAAGAAATTTATAGAATTAAAAATAAAAAATATAATCTGCCAATTATAACTGCATACAAATTTAAATACTTGAAGAATTGTACAAATGCATATCGCAATGTTGAGTCACTTGACATAGAACTTGACAAAGGATTAAATAATAATTATATTAAATTACTTGATATAGCTAGAATTAAATATCAATAATTTGTAAGTACGATATGTAAAAAAGAATAGTGAAGTGGCATACCAAGAACACAACTCATGATGCTCTTGAACGCACAGCTTTCCATTATGCTTTCTATCCTCTTTTCCTCGATAGTCTTTATTGTCACAGGTCCCAGCATTCTGGGGATTATAATGTTCTCTCTGAAGCGTTGCTGGTTACCAAGGAGGAACAAGGCCATCTTATCAAGATCAGCATCGCTCAGAAACATCTTCTTGTCACCGGCCGGCGGTGAAATCGTCTTCGTCAGATCACCGGGATACATTTTTCACACTGTTCGTGACGATTTGACGAAAATCTTGCATCACACCGTTACAACGAGTCTCAAATACCTGCCGGTTAGAAAACTCATCTCCTGCATTAAATCGAATTCGCAGCGGAATAATCTGAAATGCGGAGATACATTAAATGTTGCGCCTCGCATAAATCTGCAATCATGTCGAAATTAAATTTCATAGGAACTGAGTATCGATCATGTAACTTTCAAAAACGTGAAAAGCGAAAAGGTTCGCGTGAACTCAAGGACTTCAATCATTAATAGAATCGTTGCGTTTACGCGAAATTTTTCACATTTTCAAAAATTACATGACAAATACCTTGACTAGGCACACGTGCGACCGGTGCCACAAATAGCGTGTTTACCATGCTTCCTAACCTAACATAACCTAATTCACCGAGGGACTCCGAATTGAATACAGCCGCATGATATCGATACATGTCAAAAGAAATATCGATGTACTGAAAATATCGATATTGTTCTTCGAAGCGAATTTGAAATTCAAATTCGTTGAGTTTGCAATTCAATATATTGTAGTTTTAATATTCTTTTGTTATAATATTAATATAATTTAAAAATAATGAGCAAATTTTATATTGTTTGAATTGTTGCAATTAACGTAATTAACGTAATTCTTTTCAATGAATTCGCGAATTTTTCTGCAATTCTAAAAGTATGCTTTGTGTTAAGTATTAATGCGACATATTCATCGTTTTATCGTAAGTTAAACATCTGAAGAAACAAAATTTAGTCATGTTTGTCCTATTTACACGATTTATTTCTTTCTGTTCTTTCATTTACAGGGTGTTTTGCATTTGGGACTTAGATATCTAAAAAAGCAAACTCTTAGTAACGCCGTTTATTGTATGAAATATAGTCGAACGTTATTCGTATTGTATAGTTGTTGAAAGATGTCTATATTGTAAAGTTTGTTTACTTTTATTATAATGGCATATACGCATAATGAAAATATACTGCGACCTGTACGCACTTCATGATACGGCATTTAATTATATATTAAATAATGGAATGAAATCATTTTATGTAATTATTAGTTATGTACTAGTAAATAAAATTTAAATTCTGCTTCTGATAAATATCTAGCGATAAAAAAATATAAATACCTATACAAAAGTACGCATTATTACAAAAGCTGTGTATGTTAATACAGAGCTTACTACTCCTTTTATATCCGTCTTGTTCTTTTATTATATCTTCTGAGTAATAGTAATTACATATAAAGAGAAGAAGCTTAGAGTCTATGCAAAATTAGTTGTATTTCTTCTTAATTTCGGATTTTCCAAGCTTCCTCAAACGTATCTTATTCATACGTGACATTATCGTATATAACCCGGGCAAGAGCAGGAAGAGTAAGTAAAGTCTTATGACAGTCGGGAAGTGAAGAGCGAAATTGTAACTGTTCGGTAAAGAAATGGTAAACTTCTGAGTTTCTTCGAAGTATGGAATGTTCCGCAGCATTATGATACCTTCGCATACGACACCCAACGGATATAGCGGTATCCATAGCGTATATCTCAACCACGTTAGGAAAGATATCTCAACATTCAGTAATTGCGTAATGTAGTACGGATATCTGACTATCTCTATCATGCTCCATATGAGAAACAGGTAGAAAACGACCGGCTTGGTTTGCATGCGAGGCTCGGCATCGATCATGAGAAACAGCACGAACGCTCTACCGCCCGTTTGCATGAGAGAAACCAGCACGCTGCTTTTCGTGTAACCGAATAGCGGATGCATCACCTCCAGAAATTGTAAAAGTTGTATAAACTTGAATGGACTGCCAATCACATCGTACGTTTCTTTCATAAACTCTGAAATATCATAAATATTTAATGAATAAATATTTAATTAAACGTTTCTAGTAAATGAAATTGTTCACTGCTACAAATTTCAACATAAAGCAGCTTTTAGAGATTCTTTATATGAAAAAAAGTTAGTGTAAACATGAATGTACCTGGCCCGTCGCGCGAGTATCGTATAGCCATTACGGCAAGCACATAAATGAAACCGACAAATTGACAGAGATTATATATAACTAGATACACTTTTGCGAAATCTTCTGAAAGAACAAGACAACATATTAATTTTCCAACATTGTCATAATAACATTTATTTTTTTATGATATCTACCTTTCCTGTAACCCAATTCTTCTTTGTGCAATTTATCGAACATGTCGGGATAATCGTTAAGAATGTCACGCTTCTCGTCCTCATTGTCATCCATGTCCTCACTCTTCCACTTGTCGAAATCAATCTTAAGCCACGAGGGCTTCTGTGGCTGACTCGTTAATCTCGGCCACCAACCATTGCATTTCTTTTTCAAGATAAAGTCTACCTCACGATCGACTACTTTGTAACTGCTCTCCTGCAATAAACGTCTTAAGACATTCTTTTAGTACAATTTGTATCGAATATATATATCGCTCATTTGCTATAACAACAATGTAATTAAAACATCATATTTTAGAAAAAAATGAGAATTTGATTTTGATACTGAATATACAGCTAGATATTTTTAGTCCCCACAATCAATTATTGATATTAAAATCATATTTAAAAATAATATTACAAAATTTTAATAATTTTAAATATTTAAACTTATGTTCTGGAAAATTTTATTTCTTGAGTTATGTCATCCCTACAGCAAATGAATGATATATAAATAGTTGAATTTATGGATTCGTTACATTTGAATCAATAGGCAAGTGAAGATTTAAATCAAAGCTGTAGTTGTTCAGTCCTCTAGCTCCCTGCCCATAAGCAGTAACTTGTAACGTAATTTCCTTCAGGTTGACATTAAGATCCTGTGAAGCAAGCAATTATAACAATTTGTATTAATATCCTGACTGAAAGTTAAAACTTATAAGCATAGAAAGTATTATACTTTTTTATATATCGAGTGCATAACATACTTTTACATCTGTCAGGTCTACTTTCAGCGTTACTTGGCTCTCTGTCTGTGCCCAGTATACAAACGGCGTAAGCGTGTTGGGCATTTTATCATAACAACCTGAAACGGCGAAAATAGACTCTCTTATCACTGCCTATTATTACTACTTTCCTCTCGAAGAATATCTAAAAATTCAGCGGCAACATTCACGTTCTTATCTCGGTTTTCTACTTGACCGTTGAATCAATTAACACAACCGAAAAACTCCTTACTCACGCTCGCATGCAAATCGTCACATTGGCTGCGTTCAGCAGAAAAAACCGCTTAGTGAGCGCTCAATGATTCTTTAATACATTGGCTGCGTTTAACTGACGCAATTATTTTAAACCAGTTTGCTTTTCTGCTAAATGATATTTGGCTGCATTTAGTAAAATGTAAATGTTCTAAAATGATTTACGATTTTTTATTTCCTTTTCATTGATTTACAACATGTTTACTCAGCGGTCGCCATGTTTTACAGCAAACTGAAAGTACGCTGCATTGAAGCACAACGTATGTCCAACTAGACCACTGCCAATGGTTCTTACACTTAGATCCAGCAAGGAACTAAAAGTAAGAACNAATCATATTAAAGAATCACTAAGCGTTGCTCTTATTAAGCTGCTTTTTCTGCTGAACGCAGCCATTGTTTTTTACTTTAGATAACACCGATCAGCTGGGACTAGGGATGAGCGATATCGTGTCGATTATTTTGACATCGATTATTTTTCTTTTACAGAATCGATTATTCAACGATGTTTTCTCAACTCGATTATTTCCTAAACGATAGTTTTTTTTGTTCGATGTCACTAGCATTCGCGAACTAATATCGAACGTTCAGACGTGGCTCCACGTGATTCGTCTCAGAAAATTTTAGAAGATTGCTGATGCAACCAACCATACCCTTCCCTGATGACAAAGAAATATACATTTAAATCCTTTTTTTTAAATAAATTAAAATTTTCTTTTTACTACAACTCACTTTTAAGCCTTTCGCCTTTCTTTCTTTAATCTTCGCGCCAATCTTCGTAATAATTCGTAACGAGAAGATTCAACAAGACTCAATACTCAATTCTTGGCCTTGGCCTTGGCTGTTCGGCGTGGCTCGGCGCGCTGGCGACCGCGGCAACTCGGCGCTGCGTGATCATTAGTCCTTGATCGACCGTCGAGCACGCAGAGATCGGAATTCCATGTATGTACCGGAATGCGATCATATTTTACGGACAATTCGAAGTTACCGATTGGCGAAAGTATAATTAAATCTACGGATCAACGATCTATAGATGATGAGCGTCAGTGAAGTGAAGTGTGAAGTGAAGTGAAGTGTGATATTCCGCATTGAATAATAATTACGTAATAATTACGTTGAAATTGACGCGCGATACATATATTACTATTTTTTTTTGCGACGTTTATACATATATATATGTACGTGTAATAAATGAACTGTGAGTGCAACTGTAAGTGCAACGGACTCGAGAGAAGGAAAAAGCTTGAGAGATATCGAACGTTACAATCCAATGTAGATTTTATTCAAGTTCAGTAGCTGCGCATCATATTTGTAAGTTATCAGATTATTTTTCATTTTAATTAGTGGCAAAGTAAATAAGTAACATATTTCCCTCCCATGGGTACGACCTTGGCGCGGTGGGAGGGCTCTAGTACCCAGAAAGAATATTACCCAAGGAAAATTTTTGTTCTGCTTGGGTAATAATCCGGGGAAGCTAACGTACCCTCGTCGCCGATTTAATTGAATAAACGAATCGCAGCCG
>JAJVSH010000168.1:280341-296082 GCA_021460005.1 Tetramorium alpestre | reverse complement strand
GGCACTGCCATCGGTGCGAGATTCCGACGCGCGGCCCCCTCCTTAAAGTGGTATAATATGGCTCCAGGCGAAGGTCCACTTTAAAAAAACCTAACGCGCCATTAGGTGGAACCTCAAGGGTGGTGTGGAAGTCCACTGTTAATTTCATTTTAAACTTGTAGAAAGGCGTATTACTTCTTTAAAGTAACGAAGTTGTATTTCGGATTCGAATAAATATCAGTGATATAAATTTGAACTTTGTCACATCCCTTTGTTTTTTTACATTATTTTAATGTAATGTTTTCAGAGTTTTTTCATTAATAAATAATTTTAATCAAAAAACTTTGAATACTTTACTTTAAAACGAATGTCTGACGACATTCCTTTCTTACTCGCCTTTCTTACTTACACGCTTTCGATAAACAGTACAACAAGAACTGTAATTCAGCTAAATTTCAAGTTTATTTAAATATTGTCACTTTTCTTCAATTTTCGCTTTTATTTTATTTGAATCAAAAACTTTACAGTTTTAAAGATAAATACATTTGATTCGTGTTAAAAAGTAGATATTTTTACGAAATAATAATTAACATAGTGACATAATTTAATACAGAAATACTTGAACACTTTGATAATATCGCACAGAATCTTTTTTTCAAAAATTTTTAGTACTTCAATTTCTAATTTATTATTACATTTCATACTTTCGTTGATAGTGTGATAGTGTTGACTAGTGGAAACTGTTCTTGAAAGAAAGCAGTTATACATATCATAAAATATTTCTTTATTTGTGCTGTACATTTTCAAATTTCGAATATTTCGATTACAATTTCAGATCACAGTATATACAATAATAAAATAGTGTGTCTCTTTACATTTGTAATTTTATATACAATTCGTGCTAAATAAGTAATTTACGTCGAGACGGACCCTCGAAAAGACGGCTATTGTTCGCGATTAAATCTTAAGAAAATAATTGCTCGTATCTCTTCTAATAAAAACTCAATAGTTTTGTTAATACGGCAGATGACATTTTAGCGATGGCAAAAGAATGTTATATATATGTGTATGAGACACTCTGGTTCGAAATTTCTGTCCGCGGGTGAGTGTCGACATACGCTTTCGTCAGTTTACATTACTACAAAAACTCAAATTAATCGATTAATATCGATGTTTTTTTAATTTTATCAATTGTAAGACATCGATATACTTTGTGATCGATTTTTTAACGATCGATTATTTTTTTCAACATTGCCCATCCCTAGCTGTGACGAAGCTAGCGGGGGGGACACTCATAGATTTATATAGGGTGTCCGATAAAGATTGAATCAACGCTCGTGAGCAGATAGAGCGGATTAAACTGAATCGAAAAGTCCTGTATCATTTTGCAATTTTTGCAATCGTTAACGAGTTATTAATTGTTAAAAATTGGAAGAAGGGATAGACAGCGCAGTGTGCAAGACGTGGGCAGGGGCCGCTGCCATTGCATGCTGCCATTGCCGCTCTCACGTCTCACGCACCGCGCTGTCTATTCCTTCTTCCAGTTTTTAACAATTAATAACTCGTTAATTATTGCGAAAATGATACAGGACTTTTCGACTCAGTTTAGTCCGCTCTATCTGCTCACAAGCGTTGATTCAATCTTTACCGGACACTTTGTATAATAGACTGCGCGTTCTTATGGGCCAGCTTCTGCCAAGACCAAAGGATAGAAATAGTCTGTAAGTAGTGCGCTCTCATTCGCACACCGCAAAGAGGGGGAGGAGTACGAAGGGGATCGCTATGGAGACGCATAGCAACTTCTCCTCTTCGCGTCCCCACCACCGTATTAGAAAGAGACATAACTACTTACGCTATTGCTCTCTCTTTCTAGTGTTGACCCCAAGCTCTCTCACGGACGCGCAGTCTATTATATAAGTCTATGAGGACACCGGATCGTCAAACTCTTAAGGCCTGCTCGCACAGGCGTGCGTTCGATTGATCTTAAAGCCCCGTTTACATTCGCCCGTTCATTCTCGCAATTCAGCATGTTGCACTTTAAGTGCGTAACACAGTAGTATGCAAAGTGCAGAGAGTGCAGCCAATCTAACCTGCAATGTGCCACGCGACGCTGCATTGTTTACCGAGGAGACGACGTCTTGGCGAGCGATAGGCTTCGCGCCGAGGGGTACGTGGGTGATCTCACGGGCGATGCGAGTTTTCGGAAATGGCGAATGCCGAGTTGCTGCAGCTCGACGTGTGGAAGGGCGACTGGGGCCTGCCGTCGGTCGACATTGAGTGCCTGCAAGTTCTGGTGCGTTGAGTCGACGAGTATAGGTTATGGCATGCGCACGCTGCCCGTCCGACAACGGTGGTCCCCTTTACCTGGTGACGTGGAGCTCGCCGAGTCCGGCACGTCCAAGAAGCGTCAAGTATCTCTGCCGTCGGGGTGGATTTTTCGGCCGACTTGAAATTTATCTGAAGAAGGTCAGGGGTTATTCACGGCTCCCCGATTAAAATTAAAAGTAAAGAATTCTCGTAAAAAAATAGATTGTACGTCGAAGGGAACGGTAGATGACGGGGCAACGTTCTCCGAGTGGTCTCGAGTGAATTTTAACGGAGCTTTCATTCAAAATTTGAATGCAAATTGCGATACAAGGTCGGCCGATGAAGCCAAGGATACTTGCTGCCTCGGAAACGTATTCTTACGAGAAAGATGATTTAGAGATATGCAGAGATATCGGGAGGCCTAAATTGTCGGACTGGACGCGACGCCGGTGAAGCAAAAGCGAGAGAAAAATAAAATTACTACATTGTTAATATTTGAATTGACTCGTTGAAGGCTGAATGTTAGCCACTGCATTTCATTCTTAGCCATGACATGACATATTATCAGAAATTAAAATTGCTTTGTCATTGAAAACTTAATGTCTATGTTTATCTAATAATCTAATATTTTAACGATGTAACTTATTGCGACAGTCCTCATTTCCTAATACAATGTCATATTGTTTGTAGGCTTATGCCAAATTCAGTGGGATACCTTTAAAAGTAAATCTAGCGAACAATCCGTTCAGAACGCCAAACGGTCGATTACCTTTGCTTAGGGCTGGTCTATGTACTTTGGATACAGTCCAAGACATATTGCCCTTTTTTAGATCGAAACATTATAATTCAGACTATACGTTAAGCGATAAGCAGTGCGCAGACGTCATGGCTTATGATGCTCTGCTTAAGGAAAAATTATATCCAGCCTTCCAGTTTATATGGTATGAGATATACAAAAATACACCAGAATAAGATGCTGCCTAGGAGATCTTAATGATATTAAAATTACGATATTAAGTTATTTGTAACAGAAAGACTGAGAGGTTTGCGTGAAATTAAATCGATTAAAGAAATTATTTATGTCATTGTTGTAGGGAATTTTTCTAGAGATTAATGCATATATCATCTTCAAAATTTAAAAAAATTAGATCCATTAGATCCAAAATTTTACAAAATTCTTATATTGCCTAAATGTTATCAATACATATATTTAGCAAAAGAAATATCAGAATTATTAGTAATTCAGACATTCATTTAAGGAAAGGTTTTCATATGCGTAACATATGTTAAAAAATTGCAAGTTTCCAATAATAAATTTGTCTCTAAAGTTATCTAATTTAGTATTAATTAGATAAATGAATTATTTGTCTCAGTAATAACAATTTTAAAATATTTTCATTTAAATGAGATGCACATTATTCTGGCCATTGCATATATGTTTGTCCAGTTGTCCTCTAGTTTTGCAGAAATAATATTACTAGCTTCATTAGCAGAACCATTTTAGTGTAATTAGAGTGCAACGTTGCATATTTCATAATCGCACGTGTAACATGAGGTATATTATGATGATAATTATTTTTAGGTGGATAGATAAGAAAAATCTAGACGAGTTAGTTAGACCATGGTACTGCAAAGCGCTGTCTTTTCCATTTAATTTCTATTATCCAGGAAAATTTGAACGACAAGCGCACACCTTGATGCAAAGTTTATATCCCCTGGAAGATAATATAAATGTTATTGAAAATGAGGTATGTAATACGCAGAATAATTGAGAACATATTGTCTAAGTATGTTTAAAACGTTCTATTTACATGTAAAGGATTTATTTTGATTAAATTTACGAATTTATGTAACAACAGGTATACTCGGAAGCACAAAAATGTTTAACGTTGTTATCTACAAGGCTTGGAGATAAAGATTTCTTTTGTGGGCAACAGCCTAGTACAATAGACGCCGTTGTATATTCGTATCTGGCACCATTGCTCAAGGCTCCATTGCCAAATCCAGTTTTACAAAATCATCTAAAAGCCTGTACAAATCTAGTGAAGTATGTGTCGCGCATATCACAGAGGTACTTTGAGAATGAATATCAGACTTATGAGAAGTATAGAGCCGAGAAAAATGCTGAAAGATCAAGAAGAGATTCCG
This sequence comes from Tetramorium alpestre, assembly GCA_021460005.1. Lineage (NCBI taxonomy): Eukaryota > Metazoa > Arthropoda > Insecta > Hymenoptera > Formicidae > Tetramorium > Tetramorium alpestre. Next base: position 291,648 of record JAJVSH010000168.1, on the reverse strand, counting down.
AATGTGAATTTCCCAACAAGAGAAGAAACCAAATCTTCGCCGCACTTGTCGCTATGCTAGCAATGACAGGATATGCGTTATCCACTGGTATTGTAGAGGTAAGTTTTGTTTATGCAAAGAAAAGATACGATAGGATGCATACCGCATAGACATACAAAAATTTCTTGTGAAAGGCAGAATTTATGTTGAATATTAATTGGTTTTTCTATTTTCTTATCTTTGTTTTGACAACGCTCTTAACACGAATTATCTTTATCAATTAATATTATGCAACTCATCAATATTTATTCATTTTTATAAATACTATATTTAAAATGAAAGATTTTTGTATGAAAAAATTTTATTTTGTATAATATAAAAATTTCTATATTTTTATATGGATTCAATCAATATGTTTTGTATAGCAAATATATAATATTTATAATCAATTTTGCAAAATATTATAATCAATTTTATAAAATATAACAATAAAATTATAAATTATAACAATAAAATTATAATAATATAGTATAATATAGTAAATAGAAAAAGTATAAAATTTTTTATCACAAAAAGATACATATAAATATATTTTTCTAAAGACAATACAAATGTTGAAATTGAAGCTATAAGTAGCTTTATTTATAGGTGCTAATATATTTGTTAAGAAGCAGAAAATTTATTAAAATTCCTAAGAAAAATAGAAAACGTGAGTATTAGTTACATATTAATATATTTTTACGTGGACATTAACCAATTAATATCAATTTATATATAACGAATGTATTTTTGCTTCTTATCGCCTACATCTTAAAAAATTGCGATAAACTGTTGTGTTTTGATTATATTTTAATTGAAATGGTTAAATAGCTTATTTATCTTACGTAAAAATGAAAAATTCTTATGTAAATAACACGAAATTAAAGTTCAATATTTAATAACATGAAATTGAATTTTAGTATTCTAACATTAGATGTAGAATTATATTTGTAAAATATTCCAAAATGTAACTTTTCATTAATGTATTTAATAAGAACCTTAAATGTTTTCTATGCATATTAATTATTTTGATGCGTCAAAATAATAAAAATCATATACAAAATTTAGGATGGAATTTCTTAATAAAATATTAAAAAATCAATAGATCAATAATTTTTCAAATAAATAGAAATACAAAACTTCAGAGATAAAAGTAGTTAATAAAATTTTGTTTTGTTTAGCTTTAAATAAATTTATTTCAACAAATTTTTAATTTGGAGTTTTATTACAAATATTAAGAAAAATAATGCATGTTTATTAAAGGTACCAGTAAAGGATGACGAAATCTCAGATGTGCCGCTGGATTACATGCTGAATGATGAGGATGATGAATAGCAGTTAGCAAAAAGAAAATTATATTTTCACGACAAAAATAGGAAATGTAAACTTATTAAATGCAGAAGAATATTCTGTTTCACGCAATACTTTACAATGATTTACGTTCGAAAGACTTGGTGTGGAATAGTCCTATATTCGTGACATAAAGAGAATGAGAGAGAAATATTACATAAATGTATAAATAGCAAAATATATAACAAAGTAAATAAATATTTTGGAATATGACGTTATATATCAACATAATTAATTTTTTCCAATTTTATATCGCATTAAGATGCCACTAGTGGCATGATGCACCTCTTCGGCGAAACTTTTAAAATTGTGGATGGTGGTACCGCCTAAAATAATTTTTATTCCCGGATTTTGCTTGTTTAAGTTATAACCAGCTAAACTTTCTTCATAAGTTGCACCTCCAATCATGAATACTATGATGTCTGAAGGTCTAAAAGTAGAATCATCATGTATAATTTACATCTAATACACATGCATGTGTGGTATGCTATTTAATATATAAATAATTTACCTTCGTGACATTATCATATTACCGAGATATGGAAATATTTGCGTGCTTAGTTTTCCTTTTATTAAGTCTTCTAGCGTTTCATTTATCAAAGGACAATGCTGCGTGTATATGTTATCTACTCCACTTAAGCCTTTGAATAATTTCTTGGTTATCTTGGCAACTGCTTCTCGATCAAATAAATTACTCTGTCTTGCATTAACACCACTATATTCTAATATATTATATACAAGCTGGAAATATTAAGTCTTTATTATATACATACCTATATCTTTTTTCATAAAAAAAATTAGTTATATAAGTACCTTAATATATTTGTCTGAAACATTTCTCTTCTTAAGTAATTCTACTAAACCGTTTATATCATTACTTGCATATTTTTCATAATGCAACGCATAAAGCATGACGAGCCGCACGGTATCTATATCTCGTACCTTTTGATTGCTGATAAGTGCTTTTATCTTTTGCAGCTGTAAAAACAGAATGGTTAAAAAGAAACTGTATACATGAAACATACAAAAATACATGTATAAAAAAAGATAAGAGATGTATTTTTAAAATCGTTTTGTGGAAAAATTACCTGCGAGGAATGATCAGTTTGGCAACTCAGTTCTTGTTCCAATTCTGATACTTCTAACAAATTGTGCTTTTCAACGAGAGACGAAAGCTCCCCGACTACTGTAACATGCTTCGATACAGTACCAGAGAGTTTCTTGAAAAGCGGATACGTTTCTACGAAATGTTTCATGTCGGCTATACTTTCAACTTTCTGATGCTTTTTTGCTTTCTTTTGAAATTCGTCCATCAATTCTTTTATCGTTTGTCCTATTTCCCCAAAGTTTAGATACAAGTTCTGCTCAAAAATATATTCTTTTAACATAAAGAAATTCTTTCGCAAAGAATAAAGTTTATAAAGTTATCAGACAAATCTCAAAGTACAACTACGCATAAGATTCAAAAATATCATTTTTATTAATTTACGCCTGCTTCTACTAATAGTTTTAAATATGATAAAAAATGAAATTAATTTTCTTACATTTGCATAAAAGTCATCATGCTCTGCGCTCAAAACAACTTCTTTCAATTCTTTCGAAATGCCTTTAACATGCGACAAGTTAACTCGATTATTATTGATCGTCAGTAATTCGTGCACCATTGCTTGATACGTCCACTGATTTAGTAACGGTGTGACAGGATCATCTCTCCTATCAACTATCAGAAGGAGAGGATTAGACTCCTGCCGGAATTCAAAGGAATTCGATTCTTTACTGAGCACCTCCCTTATTTTCTCTGCCAGTCTCTTCGCCATGTCTGAACTGTTTTGATATCTAATGTACGGGCATTTCTTCAGCGATAATAAAACGGAAGTTATTCCTTGGACAGTTCTGTGCAAATGCACTGGATCCCACGTCAGTCCTTGAATCGCAAATGAGATCAAGATGAGAAATGGAAAATTTTTCAGAGATCTACTGAGCAACGAGTTTGTGAAAGATTCAAGCTACCTTCGGAGCAGGCATTTATTCCAAGCGAAAACAAGTGCGGATTAATGGCTAAGTAATCCGCATAGTATTCATGCACTTCCCTGACTACCTCTCGCTCGTCGCTTTCCGCTAAAAGTTTTATATCCGCCTTGGCGATAATGTTACTGAAATCTAGCACAGATAAATATTACTGGCAACTGTATTACTTATTTTCAGTTTTTAATGGTTCTTTAATTTCTCAACATCTAATTATTAAATTTTCTAGGAATGTATGGGTACTTACAAATATAATACACTCCATATTTGGGGTATCTGAGTTCCTTACAAAGCAAATCGATATTTTCCTTGGTCGGCCTTACGAACACTATACACGTCAAGTGTTTCAGGGTATCGGTATGTGCAGCAGTGTCGATCCGTTCGAACAAATACACCTCTTTCATCAGTATCTCGGACTGGCTGTAGAGCAGGCTGACTATACTCGTCTAAAATTGAAAAAAAAAAATAACAATATATCCTAAAACTGATTATTGTTCCGTTCTTTGCAGCACCGTCACATTTTTTACGTTCGAAATAAAATTGAACAGAAAGGCAAAAAGTATAAAGCATTCACAGTAAAAAGACAAATGGTGCTCCTACCGTTTGTTTATCCATTAGCAGAACTTTCATGCCAGGACCGCTGTCCTCTATCATCCTCGTTATATAAAACTTCAACGCGGTGACGACGTTCATTTTGATCCTGAGATTGTCGTCTGAATCTGTGTGATTACTGTATTACGCGTGTATTAAGCGAAATTCATATTTTGTTAAACGAGACGCGATTAATTGCGGAGAGACGCTTATATCTCTGATATGTACTCAAACTTCGAGTACCATGACGCACACTAACAAATTTTGACGACGACGTGACACGGAACTCTTGAATGGTTATAGAACGCCATTCGCAACGGCGCAGCTGATTCCCGGTTGATTGATCCCCTTTGTTGATTGGTCCATTTATTCCGAATATAGTGACATCATATCGATGTGGCTTCGATCGACTTTAGCTCCGATTAATTTATCAAGCAATATACTTTATTAACGTGAATTATTAATCTTTTGTTGACTGATATATGGAAAAAGAATAATTAAATTAAAGATAGCGAATTATATCAGCAGTCATTTTGTTTCGAGCAATTTTTGTCCATTTCAATGCAGATTAACAATCTCGGTTTAATTCTTATGTTTTACCTTTCTTGATTCTTAAAATTGAAAGAAACAATTATACGTAAGTTAACGAAATTAAAATTAAAATCTGTACTGTCCATTTCTACTAGAGCAGGTTAACTTTAATATCGATTTAATTATTAATCTTTTTCTAATTCTAAAAATTAAAAAAGATGAAAAGTAAGTTAAACCGAGATTAATGTTAATGTTGTTATATCTATTTCTACCAGTGCAGATTGAGTTTAATTTCGGTTTAACTTACTTTTCATCTTTCTCCAATTCTTAAGACTAAAAAAAGATAGAAAGCAAGTTAAATCGAGATTAAAGTTAATTTTCATTGGTAGAAGTAGAGATTAGAAATGAGCACATAATTTTTTCTCTAATATTCATTTCTATCAATGCAGATTAAATTTAGGCTCGGTTTAACTTACTTTTCATCTTTCTCTAGTTTTAAGAATTAGAAAAGGATCAAAACTAACATAAGTTAAACCGAGACTAAAATTAATTTGCATTGATAAAAATGGATATAATTCTTAAAATTAAAACAAGATAAAGTTAAATCAAAACTAAATTAATCTGTATTGGTAGATAGATGAAAAATTTCCAATTGAACTAATCGCCAATGAAGCTAATCGAATTTCTTTTTGCTAGCTAAACTTTCTATTCTCTTTTCTTTCTCTCAGTTCAATGTTTCGTTCTACATCCATTTCGCGCAGGAAGCATGACGTGTGTAGCTACAAGAAAAATAGATCATCACGCGGAGCGAGTTTCCGGTAACAAGGGGCACAATTTCATTGTTATTTCCCCCTGCAATAGATTTTCCAAACGTTTTCGATTGGCCGCGGAGTAGGAAATTTCCAAAGATTCCCAGACTTTCCCTTCCTCCTCGCCAGCCGAGACCCAATCAGGGCGGTCGAAAAGCTCGCGTTCCACATCTCGACGAACGAGAGACGTCGCCCGGTTTGGATTAATCGAGACAAACCTGCATAACGCGTAAACGTATGCATAAAAAAATTTATTGGTTCATAAACTCGTATGTATATGAGGAAAATAGACCAATCCATTCTCTTATGCACGTGCCTACCTAGACAACAAAATGTTTAAAAAATATCTAAAATCCGAGTCATAAGATATTTCTAAAAAGTCATAAGATATATTTCTAAAAGACGTTTTAAAGACGACTTTAAGACGTCTTGTGACTCGATTTTAGACATTTTTTAAACATTTTGTTGCATGAATATGCACTTATGTTTCAAGTTCGTCTAGACTGACCCTTTCGGCCGTCTGGCGCGTACGCTATTGCGACTGCACTGCGTCTGCGCGGAGGAGACCGGGTGCCCATCGGAGTGCTGCGCGAGTTTACGACACTTTACGACCAGCCCGACAGTGTTCGTCTTCGTGGACGGAGTAAGGTGGGCCGCGCCGTGCTCCGCGTTTTGTTTTACCAAAATACTGATCGGACGCGTATAGGCGATCCCCACAAGATCTCTCTACGCTTCCCCGCACCCTCCGCCGCCCGGCGATGCCCCGTCGCGATCTCTGAGGACTCTGAGGCCAACGGCGGGCAGGGTACCTGTCCTCGCGGCGCTCGTCGGGTCTTTCACTTCCCCTCCCGGTCGGGCGAGCGCGTCCACGCCGACTGTGCGTGTCGGCGCTACGATGGCCCTCAGCCAGACCACCGTGGTAAGTAGTATAAGTAGAGACGAGTGGCGAAAGCGCGACGTCTTGAAAAATTTCAAGCGTGTTCACGTATCCCGGAGATACAATTTCGATGAGAGAGGGACAGAAAGAGGGAGGGAGAGAGAGAGAGAGAATAAAGGTCTCGTTTCGAGTAATTCGAGTCCCCCGACATCCGCCGGGAAAATACCGCGCGTGTCCGGCGGCTCGGTAGCGCTCGATCGCGAAACGGGCGCCGAGGAGGTTGTTCTTCTCGGCTGAAAAATCGTGGCGACCGAGTCACGTTTACGTTGCTCGACGTTGCCTCCACTTTGCCCGCTGTCGTTTAGTATCTAAATTCCAGGCCGAGATTACGTTTCACTGTGATATCTCTGAGCAAACGTTCAGGTGTTTAAATATTTGGTTCACTCGAACGCTGGAATCTTTTCCCTAATATATCGTTTTTGGAGTATTCAGCTTGCTGGGAAGAAGTAAATCAAGGCGAAGCATAATCTGCGAGTTGATGTCTCTGCGATATGATTAGAACCGATAGTCCGTTCTTATACTTAAAATCTTAAGTACAGGCTTAAGATATAAACCAATTACAGAGCCGCTTTAGCATCTTAAGATGATCTTGAAATTAATGCCTGTCTGTATTTCTTTTATACATCTTTGACTTGTATTTGGTTGTTGCCGAAGAGAATTGGAATAGAAGTCAAAGAAGCTAGTTTGAGCGTATAAAATAGTAGAGATATAAAATGTAATTCACACAAATACTTGTGCTTGTAAATTTGCGTTGGCTTCAATTTAATTTCTTAATATGAATGAAGCATTTTCATACATTTTTCAGTTAATATAATTATCAAGATATATTATGAAAGTTTATATGCCATATACTTTGTGTATTTTTCATAGTTTTATAAGACTAAATACCACCGTAAACTATTTTACAGCTGAAATTATACAACACTGTGATAGAAGATGTAATATCAGGAGTGCGAGAGGCATTTATAGATGAGGGCGTGGATGAGCAGGTCCTACAGGAGCTTAAACAAATATGGGAAACAAAACTGATGGCCAGCAAAGCCGTGGAATTAAATCCAGATCCTCCCGAGCCACAAGTTCCTCAAATCAACACACACAAAGCTGTTTCTGTCAATAAAGGTGAGTGTTAATAGAGATTATACAGAATGTGTTGGCAAGTGATGTTTCATTATCTTTCATCTCACAGTAAAATGCAACTTATACAAGGTAAAATTCATTGCCATTGGATTTTTTGTCTAAAATATTCGGCAATGGTGATTTTGTATATATAAATTGTTACATATTTTGATGTTGTAACAGCTAACGTAGGGAATCATTTTGTACAACCATCTGCTGGAAACGCCGTGCCGCAAACGCAACCTCAACAACAGTCGCAGCAGCAGCAAGCGCAAGCACAATCACAGCCACAGCAATCGTCGCAACCTCAGCAACACACTCATCCTTCCCCGGGAACGACGTTACAGCAACAGCAGCAGCAGCATTCGACGACACCGGTGCAACAAGTGGTGACCGCCTCGGCTGTGCTCGATCGACAAGTGCCCATACAGATCACCTTACCTCCACAACCTGGCGTTCCGGACGGACCGCAGCGGATTTTAAGCATACAAGTTCCTGCATCTGCTCTTCAAGGTGAGAATTCTATTGTATTTCATTAAAAACAATTTGTACAGCATAAATTAAACTGTTTTGTATACTTCATCTTGTTATATGTAATTTTTATAATATAAATCTATAAAGCTTTATAAATATATACATTTTTTATTACTATATTTATTATTGTGAATATATATACATTTATTATACATTTATTACATTTTTTATTACTATATTTATTATTGTGAATTTGCAAAACTGATGCACGCATCAGTTACTTATCTATATAAATAAATGTTTTTCTTTTCAGCAAATCAGCTACATACGATTCTAACCGGTCCGGTAATTTCCGCCGCTATGGGTCTTCCAGCGAATTTAGCTTCGACTCTGTTGCAACAACATGTGAATTCTACACTGCAAGGACAAGCAACGTTAACTCCATTGCAAGTGAGTCAGCCTCTTCAAGTGGTCACACAAAGTACAAACAGTGTTGTTACACAAAGGCCACCTCAGGTAGAGTAGAACATTTAGTTTATAACGAGAGTACATAATGGAAAAGATAAGATAGTGGATAATAGATAAACGCATGTACATGTACGTACATATTTTATAAGTAACGTATAAGTACACTGCTCGGTTTTTCAGCAGCAAAATAACATAAATCAATTAGACGGAGGAGTAGGTGACTCTACTGATGATGATGACGAAGAAGAAGAAGAGGATAATGATGATGATGATGAAGATATGGATGAAAAAGAGGAAGAAGAAAATGATGATGCGGGGGCTCGTGAAGAGGTTCGTAAATAAATTTCAAGTAATTTGAATGATTGTCTGACGAAAGAATTGTTTGTATTAGGAACCCCTTAATTCCGAAGATGATGTTACGGATGATGATCCCACCGATCTTTTCGATACCGATAATGTAGTCGTTTGTCAATATGATAAGGTATATGAGAATGATTTACATTTAATTTTATAATAAAATTATAATTTCAAATTCAATCATTTTACATGCGATAACGTTTTTTTTTTTTTTTTTTTTTTTCAGATCACCAGGAGTCGAAATAAGTGGAAGTTTTATCTGAAGGACGGTATAATGAATCTAAGTGGCAAAGACTATGTGTTCCAAAAGGCAAACGGGGACGCTGAATGGTAACTTTAGGTGCAATGTGAATATCGTGTTGCCCACAGTAAGCTCGACTCAGGGACACTGCGTGTAAAGGCAACTTGATAATGTGTTCACGTGAAATCACATTAACATGAGAGATACCGACAATCTCTGCGATGATTCTTCTATCGAATCTGCTACTACAAATGGCAGTATACAGGGGAACAATGGCGAATGTTATCACATTATCACAAATATCATATTGTACATTTTGTGTTTATATCTTTGACCCTCTGTATGGACAGAATGCTTGAGATATTCAGGCAAGATGAATTTGAAACTAGATAAGTCGCGGACATTAAAAAAGTTATGTTATTTTATTCTTATAAGTTTTGTTCTAATTATTAGTCTTGAATATTCTTAATTTTAACCTTTTATTTAAGAAAATTCAAGACCGAAAGTCAAGTCAGATATAGAGGGCTAATAATATATATTATTTTGATGTAGTGTAAATTACGAATATACAAGTGTAAAAACAAATTACATAAGTCTCCTACTGTTAGTCATATGCTGAAAACTTGCTTGTGGGCGCCGAGATTCCTTCTAAAAAAAATCCATTAGCTTTTTCTAGAAAATGAGTGAATTCTTATTGGAGCGGAAGTGCGTTATGTATATATATTAATTGACTAATATATATACATATTGACGAAAGCACCATATCGATTAGTGGATCTAGAAACCATTAACATCATGAACAATGAATGCGAAAATTATACTCTAGATATATACATAGTATATATTATATACATATATATATTTTGAAATCCTCAATTATGAACTTTTCCACATGGGAGGAAGTTGAGAAACTTCTATTCTCTATTTGTGATCTGAAAGCAGAACGATATCGTATGTGTGTTTGAGTTAAAAACTTTTATGGGATTGCTAAATTACGATTCATGTGTGATTTGGAATAATAAATGTGTCTTATTACTGTTGCCAGCATTAACAGGTTTATTTACCAGGAGGAACGAAAGACAATTCAGCATTTAGGAAATTTATAGGCGTGTTTTGTTCAGGTAGTTTAAATTGCTCTGGAAGTGACAAAACTTGATCTTTATAAACCATATTATTTCCAATTCTTTTGCAGAATAGGTTAATATTGTTAAAATATTTTTTATTTAATATTTGGCAAATTCCTATTTGAAACTGCCGTTAAAATTAATTTAATTTACTTTCAGAACAGTTTAAATCGCTTTTAATCGCTTTAAATCGCTTTAATCAAACAAGTTGATTTCTTTGTGAGTTAGCAAATTTTATGTTATAACATGCTTAAAGATTAAACGAAATCAGTGTCATTGAGCGTGTTTATAAAAATTTATTCTTAAATTATAATTTATGAGTAAAGATTAATATTTAGTTAATTTAAGCATAATTGTTTAATGTGGAGAATGACGATATAAACAATTTTGTATGAAACTCACAATGTGATTATGAATACGCCAAAATAGTGTAGCAATTTCATTATATGGTATTATATTTTACCTAAAATGTTCTATAAATTGGCATATTTTTCAATCTGGATGGTTTATTTTAGACGATTAGTCAAATCTCTAATTTTGAGGTAACCAAAAAGGAATATATATTTTATGAAAATTTTGGTGAAGATTATATACACCTTGTAGAATATGATTAAAATATACAGGTGCTGTCCGCAAATATTACGATATCTGCGTTATATTGTTCGTCGTATGCCTTATATATTCCAAGTTTAATTTAAACCAAATTAAACTTCTTGGAATTTGCAAAATAAATGTTTCACAACAAAACTATCTTTTATAGATGTGAGTGTATGTGTCTGCATATGTGCATATGTATATTATAAATTTTGAAACAGTCATAATTTTCTTAGTGACAAGTATTCAATAATCCATAATTGTTTCCTTTATTTTATCTTATATTTAATGTTGTAGTAGTCATCCAAATCGATATATGCGTATTTAAATTTGCTGTAATTGTTTCTAATGAACTAGATTTTGTTTGACAATTTCTGCTTCCCAAATATTTGATAGGCAACTTAGTGATAAAACATGTTTTATTACATTTCCCTTACACAATAATTCAATATTCTCCTAATAAATCACAAATACGAGTTAACGCTCATTAGATTTTTCAAACATAAAATGTCGATACTTTTATACATATTATCTAACATATAATAAAACTTTGTAAATTTTATTCAAAATACTATAAAGAGAAATGTTCTCGACGTTGAAGAATATATTAAGATTCAAAACTGTTAAATCTCACAAATCAATATCTTAAATTTCAATTTGTGAAGAAAAATG
>JAJVSH010000168.1:172678-280276 GCA_021460005.1 Tetramorium alpestre | reverse complement strand
TATACACAATTTTAAATTATCTCCATTATAAAATACTAAATAGGGTTAATAGGGACAGTAATTACAATTGAAGTATTACAAAATGTACAAAATTCTAATTGTATATATTAATAATAAAAATAATATCGTAGTTTTTTTCCGAACAATCGCGTCTATACTTTAATATATTTTGATAGGATTTTTTAAAATAAAACAATGAGAAAAATAGGGCTAATAAACCACGCGAAATATTCGTGCAAATTATAATGCATTCATTTTTTTAATTGAAATCATCAGAAAAGACAGTTAAGCAGTTTAATTTATTATCGTATTGATGTCAATATAAACTAAAAATTATATGCATGTTTAAATATTGCATTTGTTAATATAATTTTTACATATTGGATTTATAAAAGTTCTATTATCATCAATAATTTCTGATGTCAAATGTCTCATGAAAATTCTGCAATTTCAAAGTATATCTCATATTTTGAAATTTATTAGCGTAATATAATATTATCGTTAATTTTTATACCATCCGTTTGATTTCTAAATACAAACGCGATTGTATTGCCCTGTGCATGAGGTTGTGATATTATATTGCGAATATTTACTTACAAAGGGAGCTTGTTACATGCATCTCATCGATTCCTTTTGTTTTATATGAGTATATAAGCAGTATATAACTCAACAATCATATGAATAAAAAATCATAAGGTTTTTGTTCAAGTGTTCGTTGAGTACAAGCGTTATTGCAGCTAACAATAAGTATAAATACAAGATATCTCATTTTCATGATTTCGGATTTACAGAAACTCATTGTAATTAGTAAAAATCACCGACATCTGCAAAATACGTATTTATTTCTTCTTTTCTGATTGAATATGTATATTTAATCAGAGATTTTAATTTATAAATATGTGCATGTTACAAACCCCTCTTTATTTGAATAACTTAACATATAGAAAGATAATACATCATTGTAAATTGAAAATAGCGATATCTGCGACCCTTATTTTACAGTAATCGACGACGAGCTTTTCCATAAGAGATAAATCATAAAAAGTCTCAGTAAATTGACTTTTGTAACGTAATTCAAGTATGCATTGAAAAAGACCCTCCGTGCTTTATCTTATACCCAAATATATGGCGCATTTTATTATATTATTTTATATCAGTCATATGTCCTATAAAGATATAATAGGCCATATATTTAAGATAAACAATACCATTTCGTGGTGTGGACTATCCGAACAAGTATAGATTTAGATTGAAGTCTCTCAATATAGTATTTGGACTAAAGCAGATCGTCTTTAATATTATTCTCCGTAAAATCAGTACTTTGTTGGTTAATGTTAGAATCTAGCGTATTCATCTGTTCATCAGAAGCGGTCGCACTTTGCATGGAAGTTGAAATTACCGTAGGTGCGATGACATTTCCATTACTTTCTAATTCCGATTTTCTCTTCAATTGTCCCACTATAGATACATAGTTGGCAGGCACCAAACCGACATTCTTATTATCAGTGGCTATCCACCAACCTGGTATGCTCTTGGTTTGCAGAGAGCGTGGCGCCAACCATATTTTCTGACCGACTCTCAGACTTAGTTCCTCGTTAGAAACCGCCATGAAATCGTACATCGCTGTCGCTACAGATACAGGATCTTCGCATTTCACCCACTCCTTCGGATCGTTAACTATAAATTTAATAGATATTTAACTTTAAAATATCAAAGTATATCTTAAAGACAGAAATCACATGTAAAAAAGTTTATATAAAGTTGAATTATATAAATATTTTTTGTAAAATTTTGACAAAAACAATTAGCCGTTTTTTTTAGGCATAGAAGTTTAGTGACAAGAGATGTTGATCGTTATTTGTAAAAATATATCACATGTTTATGTATTTATTTAAATCTTGCATTCTTAGAAAGGTGGAAGTAATTACCTTTTACTTGACTCTGCCTTATATTATTTGATATCTTGTGAATTAGGTATGGAATAGCGACAAACACGCCAAGAAGCAGAATGTTCATCCACGGAGAAATGCGTTCATTCGTCGTCGACGTAGTCGTTGGCTGTTCTCCGTTTGTCAGCTGTGATATCGATTGCTGCCACAAATCTTCGACACTAGCGCTCTGCGTTCGAAGCCCTAACAATTATTAAACGATGATAACAGTAACTTATGTAAATCGAGATAAGAGTACCGATTATATAAGAAGCTTACCAAGCATAAATAAAATCCTTCTGTAAATCCATTTCATGACGCGGATTAAAGCAAACGTGCTCAATAGCTGGCCGATTGTCGAACGTAATCTACCGATATTATCTGCCACGCTTAAAATCGCTCGGAAGGAATTTGTTAATGCGAAATATGTCGATTCCAGCAACATCGTGATTGATGAAAATGTATGTAATACGGTCTCCACTACACGGAAAGTCGATCTCGTGCTCTCCTCCGCGTATTGTTGAAATCTGTAATATGGAAAGCAGGTTTTTTTAGTTAAAGAATCCTAGGTGCAATCAAAGAGACCTTTTCAAACAAAAATTTAATTCTCTACTGAGAAAGAGAAAGAGGAAAAATAGATTGATTATCTATTTTAAATTAGATCTATTCATAATATTTTTTTTCAATTTCTTGCGTATCGAGGCTGAATTGCTACATTTCTTAAACGCGATATAATACATTTCAAAAGAAGTTTTAATAAAAAAAAGTATGTTTTTATTATTTTATTGTTTTATATTATATAATATGTCAGTAGTCAATCCTCAAGTTGAAGTTCATAAACGAGCTCATTTTCCAACATACCTGCTTTCCACATCACCACTATGTCCTCCGATTTGGCCATAGCTGCTACTGGAATACGGAAGGTAACTACCAAGAGATCCATATCCACCAAAACTTCGGTAACCACTTCCGTAGCTCCCATAACCACCGTAGTTCCCATAGCCATAGCTCGAGCCATATGGACTGTAATTGTTGTACCCTAAATAGCTTTGCACTGGCTGGCGAGGTGGCAACGGCGGCGGAACAGCACCGGCGGTTTGAAAGGGCAAATGTGGTCCCGGCATACTAGACAGAGTTAAATTTTCACTGTTATACTGATATTCTTCTTTAATTATACAATTCACATTGTATGTTTCAAATGTTATCAAACATATAACAGGTATCAAACTGGCTGTTTTGCAGCAATCCATGGAAATGGAAAGCTATACATAAATCTACATATTTAAAATCTACATATTTAAAAATGTACAAAATAAAATGATAAGAAGATTATTAAACTGCACTAAAGCGCTAAGAACAATTGTAGAATTAAAATCCATTTTTTATCAATGTAGATTAACTTTAATCTTGGCTTAACTTACTTTTTATCTTTCTTTGCTTTTAAAAATTAGAAAAAAATATCCAGGTAACAAGCTGATGTTGTTTATCAGTATTTTGACTTTAAAATATTTTTGACGTCACTTTGAAGAGCTTGCTATCTAGGCAAGTTAAACTAAGGGTACATTCGGGGAGATTCTATTAGCGTTATCAGCATCAGTCTATCTTCATTACTCACTAAAAAAAAAAGAACAAAAATAGACTGATATTGATAGCGCTAATAGCTTCTTCCCGAATGCATCATAATTGTAAGATTAAAGTTAATCCAGATAGCAAGCTGACGTTATTTATCGTCATTCTGACGTCAAAAAGATCTTCTTGACGACATTTTGACATTAAAATGACGATAAACGTCAGCTTGCTACCTGAGTAATCTACATTGATAGGAATGTAGGACCTAAGAGATTAAAAATCCATTAGAGACGACTAAACATTCAGATTCTGTATTTTTTTCGAGTACACGACTTTGCTATTCATCTTCTTTTACAATTTTTTAATATTTGAATACTATAAGGTATCAAAACAAGATTTAATCGAGAGTTGCCGGTACGGAATGCGGCTGCAAGACGGCCAGATGAATGCCCTTTGACATCAACATGATTTCACGGATATTCGCGAGAGCGGATCGAGAATGCTCGTCGACGACACTGATGCCGTTTTACCTGGACGAAATATTAGATGAGTTCCTGAGCTGGTTGCTGTTGACAACGTTACTCCATCCCGGTGCCATCGTGGAATCTCGAATATCACGTTTGTTCCTCCCGCAGAAGTTCCTCGCACTCACAACATTCGCACGCGCGCAACGGACGGCGTAGAATGGTCCGCTGATAGCGCGGGTTCAAAGTTCACAAACTTTCCTGGCCGAATTTGATTAACGTGCAACGCTTGACGCACGCCTTCACGTCCGCAGGATACTCCGGGGCGTCCTTTCAAGTCGCGAAACGTCCTCGTGCGTTAAATATATTCACTTTCCTATCGACGTATTAAGGCCTGTTTAGATGTCAGCGCTCGCTCGTAATGATCGACGTAAGGCAGAAAGGCAGACGAAAGGCAGACGTGATCGATAAAATCGTGAATCAAAAGGCGAGAGACAAAATATGCTCGCGTCATTCCTTCCACTGAATTGTAGAATTTATCTTCAAGCGTTTTGTCTCGTTGATTTTTGAAAATTCATGTTTTCGTGCTCATGTTTTGACAGCTCGATTTTTAGGGTCTAGTAATTTGTTCTGGTGACTTTTTTAAGAGCTCGCGTGACCTGCGAATTTCTTTGAACTGTTAAAATGATTTTTTGAAATACTTCTTGATTTAATTAATATATGTATAATAATTATATATGTATAATAAAAAAATTATATATATATATAATAAAATCATAAACTAACGTATTATATAATTTATATTTCAAGGTATATTAACTTACAAATTTTACAAAACTTACAAAGAAAATTTAAGTACTTAAAACTTTCACACGTGCATTATCAATAAACGATTAAAAGTGCATTATAAAACAGCGTAGATATCCATAGATTGAACATTGATGTACTGATGAAAGATGTATTATCTTCTAACATTAATTATCTTCTACCATGTGCGATAACAGAATCGTAGTTTTATGTATCCTATATTGAAATATAAATTTTGTATATGCATTTCAATTGCAAAATTAATAAAAAAACTAATAAAAATTAAGAAATAAGTACTTGTACAATAAGAGTAGTCTATTTCGTAAAAATATGTTATCATTCACAATATAAAAATTATACCTCAAATATCTCTCAATAATAAAAATAAAATTATCACAGTTATACGTAATGCGGCAATTTTAAGTAAAATATGCAACATGGACAGTTATACGGAACTAAAGAAGCAGAAAGACTTTCATCGCTCATATACATATATCTCTCTTATATAAATAATTTTTGCTAAAACTTTTGATTCTATACAAACTGTAATCTTTGATTAGTTTGAACGTGCTTTTCTTTCTCTTTAAAATGGCATTCTCCGTAAAACATTATATATATTTTTATGTAAAAAATCGTGCAAGTAGCTTATATCTAAAATTCATGTATTTTTCTTTGTACGCATTTTATCATTTTGCCTACATTACTGCATTAAACTGCCGCTTTTTCATGATTCTTCCTCATTCTCGCTCGAAGAGTCGATTGTATAACATAACTGAAAATTAAAAAATATGTAACATCAAAAACAATGTGAATAGATTTAGCACATATAAAGTAAATAAAAAATCAGAAAATATATTATCTTAATTTTTAAAATATTTATTAAAGTATATTTATTAAAGTAAATTTTGAAAGCAGTCTATATAAAGAAGCAATGCAAAAATATTTCTATTGTTTTGTAATACTTTAGATGTTAATATGCTTAATCGCTTGTATATGTTATTATTACACACCTCATCCAGATCGGGTCTTTTCAGTACTTCTTCGAGTCCTGATAATTTCTCGAGATAATTTGGCATATTGCAAGCGTCAAGAATGAAACCAAAATCGCGTTGTTGATACTCCTTGATCAAAGGCGTCGAGCAAGCTGTACAGAATGGGGATCTATGCGTAACAGTCAGTTTCATTTCGTGGCCCCAAAGTGAACCCCTTATTGTATGAGGTACGCCTCCCAATAATCCTATCAGCGGACTATTGATATTCTCTTGACAATCATCACTATCATTGTTCATAAGCGCTCTAGCTGAAATTCTAGAAATTATGAAATTAGATTAAACGAGCTCTATATATAGGTAAAAATAAATGCTAATAAAGTCACAATCAAATTCTATTATATTATATTANATTTAATTTACCCTTGGGGATGTTGCGTTATTGCCATAAGTAACTCGACGGCCAAACCCGCGGCAACTTGCGACAAACCCGGTCGACTTACGGTACATTGCAGATCGAGCGTTCTATCAGTTTGGGACTAGAATTAAAAGGAAAATAACAATCAAAGATTAAAATACATTTTTTAAGCTTATAAGCTGGTTTATATTATAAATTTTTTCCAGAAAGCTAACATGATATTAAAATAAAATATATATACTCACGTTTCCGGGTTGTGTTACATCGTTACAAAAGTAACATCCAAGATCGTGCCCTGCAGGATTCTGTACCGTTAATTTAGGCGAGTCGGAATCGAAAAGAGTGCGCGTGCCGTGTCGTTGTACCGTGTACGAATCGAAGCCTAAAGCAGCGTTGATAACTATCTTATTCATCGCGGCGCACATGAGGGTTGGCAGCCATCTGGCCTCTCGCGAATCCAGAAGCAAGAAAACCACGTCATGGCTTTTTACGAGTTCCTGCAGTTTGCTCACAGCTTCCCTGGTCGTCTCCAGCATACTCTTGCCGACTACGTGACCAGGCATGGGAATAAGCAAGACCACACCTTCTACATTCTGCAATGCCATAAATAATATTTTTGACAATTTCATCAAAATATCGTTTCACGATGCGACAAATTCAATAGATGTATACTTGCCATACTAGGACGTATCCTAAGTAAAGCGTCTTTCGCGGCGTGTGCTTTGTGCCGACGTCGCACCGCATCTTCGTGCGTATACAGACTCTGGCGCACCGTATTGCTGTGAGAGACGGTAGAATTGTCTACGAGCGTCATATTATTGATACCCCAGCCAAGGAGTACCCTCGCCACGGAACATCCTAGTGTTCCAGCACCCAACAGAAGGCATCGTAAGCCACTGATCTTTTCCAAATCTAGATCAGGGACAAGGCGCCATTTCATCAATTTCAAATTTAAATTGATCGCTCTGTCTGATAGTCTAACATAACATACAAATAATAAATAGTAAATTTTCATATATAGAAATCGTTGTTAATCGATTTGAAGAACTCAGACTTACTTGGTAGGGTCCATAACGTTGGATAAATCAACAATATTAGGACCCATTTTTCCATTCATGTTAGCTTCCCAACCTACTAAGTGCTCTTCGGAAATATCTCTCTTAGTTTCCATATCTTTATCTTCTTTGATTCTAAGTGTAAATATAACTGCAGTTTCTATCTTATCGCTTCTTATGGACAAAACTTTGATATCGTGTGTAAAGCAGTACGAAGAACAATGCTTATGTAGTAGGCACAGAAGGTTTCGCAAGGGCCATCCAGGTTCTGCACTTGCGCAAGGATCATAAAATGCAAAGTATACTTCACCCATTGCCTAATAATATTAATGATTTAATTTATTACTAATAAAAATAAGCTAATAGTGGTAATAAATTTCTTACGTATACATATACAAAAATAAAAATAAAAGTATAAATTCACAAGATTGTACCTGTTGTAAATTTTCGTTTTGTTTTATACATAGTACTCCTTTCGACAAATTATCAACATTCAAATCATCCTCTCCCGATACGAAAACTGTGAAGAAGTTTTTTGATCTTGCATCCAGCTGAAGGAAGCCCTCACGTAATTTATCTATTTGGCCGGATGTAAATTTGCCGGATGCGAATTTTGTCGGTGCGACGGAATAAATTCCCGGTAATGAGAAGGGAGCCGGATGCGCGGCCCAATAATGAAACTTATACTTCTTGAGATCTGAATAAGCAAATACTATAAACATCGAGAGCCGCCAAGGTTCTTGCAAAGCTGTGCCATCTTTGATACTATCAATAATGCATTGGCCCATCGTGTCGATAAAGTTCTCCGGATTTATCTGCCTGAATGCTTCATAGGTGTTTGTGTTAATCATGTAGCCATGGCAGGCTACTCCAGCATTGTGATTAGTTCTCTCCAGATTTCTGAAATTTGTCTAAATGAAGCTTATCCTATTTATTATGTTAACATGAGATTTATTAAGTTGCCATTATAATACAGATACAAATTTCATTTGCAAACTACAAATTAATTTGTTTCCTGTAAACAGTATTATATTCTCATGCACTTGTGTGATGATTACGTGATACTTACTCATTAAATGACGTACAATCAAGTATTAATGGATTAGTTCTCCCTTCGTCCCTCGGTGGGAGAGAAAAGCTTCCCCATAAATGTACCTTAGACTTTTCGTCCAGCTTCAACTTGTCTATTTTCAATTCTGCAAATTTTGCCCAAAACGTTGGGTCCGTCGTCGTTTTCAATTTTGTGAATCTTATCGCTTCAGACATCTTTGAAACTTAATACTCTTCTTACACCTAAAAGAAATAATGTACTACAACAAAATAAGAATGATAACAATAATAGTATTCTTTTGCAGATAAAGATAAAATTACATAGACATGTTAAGAGATATACAAGATTCTTTTATACACAAATCATATTCGTATATATCACAGTTTAGTTTAGTTTAATCATACATATCAACTTTTAGAAATGTAATTTCTTAAATTGTGGACGTTATTAAGAAAATAGATCTGAAAATTTAGCAGCAGGTCATACACTTAAAAAAATAGTACATCTATACACATATATCTTTCTCTTTTTCTGCAAATCAGCACTTGACACCTCAGCAATTGACACATACGTATACCGAGTTTATACGAAGCAATAATCGCTGTGATTATATAAAAATAAGTAGCAAATAGAAGGAGCGTGTCAAAAAAGTAAACAAAGACATCTGCGTCTATGCCTCAATGTTCCCAGAAACTAAGAGGGCGCTTATTGTATGCGTGGCGCCAAATGATCACATTTGAATAAAAATTATCATGTATATTTAGAAATATTAATAAAACACTTTATATATGATTTCTTTCATTAGAAATAATCGCAAATAAATTCATAAACAATATTGAATAAAAATTATCATCATTATATTTAAAAGTATTAATAAAACAATTTATATATGACTTCTTTTATTAATAAAGTTACAATCAATATTAATCGTTCTGGAATCGATTTAAATCTGTTCACTCGAAAATGCTAAATAATAACAAGTATTTTCAAGAGCTAATTTTACCCTTAAACAACTTTACCCTTAAACTTATTTGGTTATCGATAAAAGAAAATATATATTCATTATTTTGATCTCCTCTACAAACCTACTAACAAATTAAAATCAGAAAGAAATATCTGGGACTCTCTCCTTATAAAAGCTATAATTTTTGCCAAAAAAAACCTCATCTCAACTACTTGTCACGATTCACACATATGGCAACAGACTGTATATTTATGCAAGCAACAAATGTGGTCGCAGTCGTGTAAACGACAAGCAGAGAACAATTTTTTTTCTCTTAAAAAGAATGCTCTCAATAATTTGCTATTACCCAATTATTGAGAGAATGGTGATCAAATAATTTGTTTCTTGATCGGATTTGAATCCGCACTGAGAGAAATGTTTTGTATTATGAACCAAAGGTTTTGTTGATATATGCTCAAGAAATTTATTTAGTGCTGTTAAGTTGTTTCGGTTTAGAGAACAAAACAGTTTTGTTTTCTAAACAATTCTGTTTTGTTCTCTAAACCAAAACGATTTAACAAGATATAAGCAAATAACATATTTGTTTACAGCAACTAAATAAATTTCTTGAGCATATATCAACAACACTTTTGGTTCATAATACAAAACATTTCTCTCAGTGTACTCGAGACGTTTGATTATAGTCCGACGTTGTCCTTCCGTCCGCTTACGAGCGTGATATCTTCGCGGAAAGAATTACGTGCAACGTAATTACACGCTGCGCGAGCAAGTAGGGCAGGATGAAAAGAAAAAGCCGCATTGAAGCGATCGCGAAAATCACGAGAACGACGCGATTTCGCAATCTGCAATCGGTATCACGGTCGGACGCCGACGCGTTTCTCTTCGGAGCGACACGCCTCCGAAGAAAACTTTTTGCGCCTGGAAGATAACATCTTTTTCGATCCAAAGATAAATAATTAATAAAATCGACATATTTGTCAAACATATCATGAAATTATAAATGTCCCTTTACAGTTAATTCAGCAGAAAAAACTGCTTAGTAAACGCTTTGTGATTCTTTGATACGATTGGTTTCTACACTTAGATCTAATGAAGAACCAAAGGTAAGGACCAATCGTATTAAAGAATCACAAAGCGCTCAGTGAGCAGCTTTGTCTGCTGAACGTGACCATTGCATTCGATAAATTGGCAAAAGGCGAGAGCGCGGCCTCTGCGAAAGTGCGAAGCGCCTGAAGTTGGTCACCGAAGCGACGGCTGCGCCGCGCCGGTCCGCAACCGCTGCGCGCGCTGACAGCACCGCCGCGCCAATATGGCCGCACGGCATCGGCTGTCCGCAACGACGCGAGTGTGAGAGTGGGCTATCCGCGGGGGGTGCCCACCGAGGCAGGTCCAGGGAAATATGTCGGATTACCTGAGGTCCGCGCTCGGGTACCTGAACGGCGGCACCGGCGGCAGCGAGTACGTCGGCCAGACGTTGAACATCAACAACGTAAAGCTGAGGGTGACGCGACTGATCGCGGAGGGTGAGTCTATCGCACGCTCCCCGGCTGGCACGGATCTCGCGGGTCTCCGTCGGCACCACCTACCCGCGATTAGAGCCTGGCACGGCCGACCGCGGCCCTCTTTCGTCGCGTCGCGCGAGAAAAAGTCCGGAGATCCACGAGATCGCGTGGGGCGGGTAGAAGAGGGGAGAAAGGAGCCGATCTCCCGTGACATCTGCCCTCCTGTCATGTGTCAAACGTATGTTTTGACACGCGGCCAGACAAGCACGTCGGACAATCTATTCTGACGTTGGCGTGTATCATTTCATCTCTAATCGCGCGCATTCGCGTCCCAGTGAACTGGATTTTGTCCATTCGTCGTGATAATCTGTCGCCTATTTTTTTAAATGATCGTTTGTTGCAAGTTTTAAAAGAATAGATGATTTTCGACTCAGTCCCCGATTAGCTTCTTTGTGCCTGCGCTGCGAAGCTGTCTAGACATTCCTTTCTAATTATATTTAGAATCTATTGATTGTGTTAATATAGCTTACTTTTGTTCAAACATCATATATTTTCAATTTAACGATATTGGATATTGAAATTGATTCATCAGAAAATTTAAGTTTCCTAAGAAATTTGTAACTTGGATATTTGTAGATGCAATATTGTAAATTTTGAAGTAAGGTTAGAATGTGAGATTTTTTTAAAAGTGAAATCAAATAATGCAGATATATGTGATTCATGTTATGTAATTCATACTTTCTTTAATTTATTATACATTAACTGTTTCTCTAAAAATTTACTGGATAGAATGTTTTCGCTAATATTTTGCTAATAAAAATTTTATTTGCAAAGTTATTAGTCCAAAAAGAAAATGATTTTAAGTAAAATTATATTGAATTTATGAACATAGAACATTTTTCAATTTCTATTTTTGCAATTTAATACTTAACGTATATTTAATACTTAAAACATTTGTGAATTTTATAGTTTGAATTACTTTGTGAAAAATAGCAGATTGTACTTAATCATACACGCATAATAAATGACATTTATTTATGCGCATGATATGAAAAATATGAGCGAGAGATATAATTCTCGTAATCGAATTATGTATCATTATTAACATTTAGATAATTTGTGGCAAACATCGTATCAACAGGTGGATGGGCATTGGTGTTTGCGGTAGAAGATGTCGCTACAGGAAAAGAATATGCACTTAAGGTAAGTAAACTAATTCAATGTCATTCTTTTTAATGTATTGTATTGTTCAACAGATTATTTTTATCTTTAGAGACTTATCGCCGCCGATGAAGATGCAAACAGAGCTGTTATACAAGAGATTGAAACATTGAAGAAACTATCGAATCATCCAAATATTATTCAGTTCTTGTATGCACAACGACTTGATCGAGAGGAGCGTAAAGGATACGAGTACCTGGTCGTCACTGAGCTATGTCCCGGCGGTACGATAGCGGATATACTCCGGAGTGTTTCTGCGAATACGCTGACTCTCGCTCAAGTGTGCAAGATAGCCTATCAAGCGACACGTGCGGTGCATCACATGCATAGCCAGCAACCGGAACCCTTGGTACATCGGGACATCAAGCTGGAGAACTTCTTGCTCGGGAGAGACGGCCTCGTGAAACTTTGTGACTTTGGTAGCGCCTCGGCTCAGCAGATACTACCGGACCCGTCATGGAATGCTCAAAAACGTGCTACTCTGGAAGATCAGATGGCCAAGTATACAACCCCCATGTATCGCGCCCCGGAAATGATGGATACGTGGAACAATGAACCTATAGGGCCTCCAGTGGACTGTTGGGCTTTAGGATGTATATTGTATGCTTTGATTACATTGCGGCATCCTTTTCCCGAAGGTGAGTCGGTTGTAAATATTAAATTAATTGGAGCATATAATTGATAATGAATGTAGAAACACAGGATGACTCATTTAAAAGAATACGTAAAAATAGCTTTCTTAATTTTAAAGATACTATTATTAAAAATAAACACTTTCAAACATAATTCAAATTATGTACATTTTATGATAATAATGTTCATTAAAACATTTTTCATGCAGGCAACAAACTGGCAATTGTAAACGGCAAATATCCACCATTACCCACCAATCCACGCTACGCATGTCTGCACGATCTGGTGAAGGGATGTCTGCAAATCTCGCCCATACAAAGGCTGACGACAGCACAGCTCTTGGAACGTTTAGCGGCAATTGCCGAATCGAACGACTTCGATCCCAGAGAACCGCCGCGGATCGAAGTCACGATCAACCCACCCCCGCGTCCCACGCCACCCCCGCGTCCAACACCACCACCACCGTCGAATACTCCACCGTCGATCCCTTGTTCCCCCGCGCCGGCAACAATGCCGCCGCCGAGACTGGCGCCCATGCAGACGGCAGTGTCCAAGGTTCCGGCGACTCAGAGCACAACTGGCCTATTCAACTCACTGAGAGGCGGCGCCGGCAGCATTTTACGCAACTTGAAAGACACTTCCAGCAAGGTGATGCATACTGTTCAACAAAGCATAGCCAGGACGGAGCTGGACGCGAGTTATCTGACCTCGCGCATACTTATTATGCCGTATCCGGCCGATGGAATCGAATCCGCCTACGGTCGGGCTAATCACGTGGAGGACGTGAGAGCCTTCCTCCATGCCAGGCATCCGCCACCCGCCAAGATCCAACTCTACAATCTATCCCGCGGCCGGCCGAACGTCACGCGGCTCCCCGGCAAGCATATTGATTGCTCATTTGCCTACGCTACTCCGGAATCGAACGCGCCCATGCTGTTTGCTCTGTACCAGATCTGTCAAGATATCTATCAATATTTGAATGCAGACTTTAATCACGTGGTAGTGCTGTACTGTACTGTGAGTATGTCGTAATTCAGATTGCTTGATTAAATGTTCACCAAATAATACGAACCGCAGTGACAAGATTATCTTGCTGGTTTATCTTTTCAGGACGGGTATCGGGCGAGCGCCACAGTGGCATGCACTCTGTTGATCTACTGCAGGGCCCTAACCACTGTCGAAGAGGCGATCGCTCTTTTCACGACGAGACGCTGCCAGCCACCGCATTTGCAAGCCTCGGAATTGCGCAGTATTAATTACATGAGCCTGCTCAGCAATGGCCGGCCTCCGCACACGAAGCCGTTGGTTCTCCGTTCCGTCATCATACAGCCGGTGCCGTTGTTCACCAGAGCGAGAGACGGTTGCCGGCCATACATAGAGATTTATAGTAACGGCGCGCTGGTCTTTACAACGAAGAAGGCCAATTACGAAGAAATGAAGCTGTTTGGAATGATGGAGGGCAAGGTCTGCCTGATTCTGGGAGACGCGGCCGTGCGCGGTGACGTCACTCTAGTGATATACCATGCCAGGCAGCAGCTCGGCCGTGTGATCGGTATTAAAATCGCCTCGCTGCATTTCCATACTGGATACGTGTCCATCACTGAGAGCGCCTTGACTTTCGAGAAACGCGACTTGGACGATGCTTCCGAGATCGGCGGCAAGTTCCGCATTGTGATGAATGTCATGATAGGTGAGGAGAATTCGAAGCTGTCGAGGGTATCGGCGCCATGGGAAGCGGAAACGTGTGTCAAGCCCGTGCCGGAACCGCTGTTTGGGTCAACACTGGAAATGGAGGAAACTCTAGAGAATTTCAGGACAGCATCTCATCAGGAAGAGGTAGAATGTTTCGTTATTGCTAGATATATATAATTATTTAATATTTTTAACATTAAAAAATAAAAAAATGTTGGAAAGTTGATAATAATTGATAATAATTGATATTGTAGATTCCGAAAGTGCCGTTGAATGAAACTGACAAAATTTCACAACCCGAACCAGTACCTCAACAACCGGAACAGCCGAAAGAAGAAGAGCCCAGCAAGATCGAGGAGAACAGCTTTCAGGAGGCTGATTTGTTAAATCTCGGCATGCCGGACAATACCAATAATACCTCAAATACTCCCGCCGCCACGGCAAATCCAGGATTAGATATTTTTTCTAGTTCTAGTCAGAACGAAAGCGATCTCTTGGGTGGTTTCGGCGTGTCGGCGCCGCAGGCTGAGGCCGCCAATTCGATACCTTTAATTAACAATAACGCCCCGACTGATTTATTATTCGGACACGACAATTCTACGATGAGGAACAGTAACAGCAATAGCAATATGAACATGAATATGAATGATTTGCTATTCGGACAAAGTCAAACAGCGTCGAGCAACGTCAAGGAGGTCAACGATCTGATGTTCGATCCACTGGGCGGAAATGCTTCGAGCAATCTTCTCGGCGGTTACGCGGCGGGCTCCGCGAAACCGAATACCGCGAAGTCCCCGAATCCCGAGGAAACTTTTCCGCGAAATGCCAGTGTACCGAACTTTGCTGCGCAGGCTAACAAGGATCCATTCGCCAATTTAGCTGGATCGTTGGGTGCCGGTCTCGCAGGTAGTTGGAATGGTACGCCGAGGAACTCAAATACCCCGCAGTCGGCGAGTCCGGCGCCCGCAAGCACGCCGACCCATTCCAGTCCGAACACAATGCACAAGTCCAATGCGACAGCTAATGAGGCTAATGGCACGGGCAGCGGTGCCTCGGACGCGTTTGGCGGTAAAGCGAAGGAGAAGACAAGCGGCGATGCGTTCGAGGATCTGCTCGGTAGCCAGGGATACAACTTCTTCAGCTCGCGCAAGGCGGAGAAGGACAGCCCGAAGACAATAAATCAGATGCGAAAGGTAGAAGCGGCCAAGTCGATGGATCCCGACAGGTTGAAAATCGCTGAGTGGACGGAGGGCAAGAAAGGAAATTTACGGGCTCTGCTTTGCACGTTGCACACAGTCCTGTGGCCAGAGGCTGACAGGTGGCAGCGTTGCGAAATGCATCAACTCGTCACGGCCGCGGATGTAAAAAAAGCTTATAGAAAGGCCTGCTTGGCTGTGCATCCAGACAAGGTACTTGAAGCTCGTCAAATATTGTTTACATGATCTTATCGCGTAAATGCTATCGCTTTTTTAAATTATTTGTGAAACATTAATATCTTTTAATTCATAAATGTTAAAATAGATAATAATAGCAGTAATATATCCAGCATATTTACTAATCTGCATTCTTTTTACTGTTTATGAAATCGATATTACTAAATATTCAATAATAGAGATGAATTTTTAATGTATCATTCTTAATTTTATCATATTAATTTAAATACTGATAATACTGTAATAGAATGTGAATATTAAGTCAATATAGAGAAACATCAATGTATATTTATTATAGTTATATTTATTATAGATAATTATTTCTTGTAATTAAATAAATCTGTGAAAGTAATTTTTAATTAAAAAAGAAAAAGTTTAAAGAATCTGTTTTTGTGTTACAGCAAGCGGGCACAGCAAATGAGAATATAGCAAAATTGATTTTCATGGAGCTGAACAATGCATGGAGCACGTTTGAGAATGATGCGTCGCAGCAGAATCTATTTAGCTAATTTTAATGATCGTTATCTATTATCGAGAACCTGTCTCTGTAATTAATTTAGTTCCTAGCGGACGAGGAGCTAAGGGGCGAGGATCTCGTTATCCGTGTAACTGCATTCCGACTACGTTATTTTAGCTGTAGAGAGAAAGACAGAGTGCAAAAGAGAGAAAGTGCGAGAGAAAGAGAGCATGCGCGCGCGAGAGAGAGAAAGAAAGTCTTCGGAGGCGACAGCGAGTTCGGCGAAGCAGTGCTTCGGGACGCGTCTCCTTATTGTTTCAACGCCTTGTAAACCTAGTTAAAATGCTCTCAATTATGGCAGTGCGGCGTAACGTATATGTATATAACGCAAATGTACATTAAAAAGAAGATCCCAAATATACGAAGCTATTTTCCGGCCGAAAAGAACTTTACACTATTATCCACTGAAGATTCAAGGATTGCTGTAGAGGTATTCCGTACATCATAATATTTATCATCTTTATGAAAAAATTTCATGGAATAATAATAATATTAATTGATGTAATATATCTTTCTGCTACAAAATTTTATAGAATTACATCAGTATACGTATTTGTTGCTGTAATTGTGCAATTTTACTTTCTCTGATAGTTTAAGGCACGGAATACCCTTACTAGTAATCAATATCAGTAAAGAAAAATTTTTAAATGGACGGTTTTTAGTATATTTAATTTATGATTTGTTAATAAAATTTATGTTGATTAATAATATAATATAAGCATGAAATATATAGAAGAAGACTACAAATTAATACAACTCATCTCCAAATTTTTATGTGAATAATTGATTTTTTTCTTTTTTAGTACACAAAGCGTCTCATCATTGTTTGGGTTTAACAAAGAGATTCTTGACCAATTCAAAAAGAACTTTTCTTAAGTAAAATTAAAGGTCATTGTTGCAACTTAGTAGCTTTAGTAAGTCTTGAACTCTAAAGTTCTCAAAAGGCAAAGTTCAATTGATCTTTAGTGATATACTTATTAATAAGTGTATTTTGTTGCTTAATTGTAGTTTGAAAATGTAGTTTGAGAAAATTTTATTTCAGTATTCTGGAAATCTCGAAAGTTTTGCAGACTAACGATGAAATAAAAACAAAGTGTTTCTTTACATTCTTAAAATTGCCATTTAAACCTCTTAAGGGTCTTGATTTACATTTATTTTATTTTTCAGCTGTTGCATATAACATTATCTGCAATCATCAATCTCTTATAACAGTTGGAAATTGTCATTTTCTCCACTTATATTGCTTAAGAAAGGAGCCGCGTTGTCCCAAGAGTACGAAATCAGGTCACGACTTCCGGGACACCTCGTATTAAGAGGATCTCAAGAAATCCGTTCTTTTTTAATTCATAGAACACTGTGAGAGACATTTATAACGGGCGTCAGCAAAATCTACGAGTGTTAGTGGCATTGTCAGAGAGCCGCCGATACATGCAAGGACACACGTACATACACGCATACTGAGGGGAGACAGGCGCAATACATGAGTATGCCACGAGCGCGCTCGTGTGGACCACAGGATGCCACAGAGGTGAAATTTAAAGGGAGGGGCTGCTCTCGCGAAAATGGCCGTTACGCACGGGGTAGATTGTCCGGGGGTGGACAAGTGACGGGTGGCTGATCGTCCGTGTCCTCCGCACCGACCAATTGACCGAGTGCCTCGCGACAATTGACACGGTTTACCTGATCGACAGCTATTATGCGGCGGTGGCCAAAAAGCAATCCCTGCTCTGCTCTTCTTAAACCCCCACCAGACGCGCGACCTTCTATCCCTTCCGTCAAGAGGTAAGGTCGTCTCTGTTTTGTGCATTCTCGAAACGCGTACGGATTACTGATTTTAAGATGTGATTTAGAATCTTACCCCCTCAAAGTGTGTGCGCGATCGTGACGCGAAATTATGTGCCTGTTTATGCCGAGAATATTATTTTGATACCTGTAAAAAAGAAAGTGGAACAGGGTAACTATCCCTGGCAGGTGAAAGATACTGTTATAAATTTTTTACATATCAGTTTTTGATATCAATAAATTACTGTTAAGTTTGCATTTTCTTCGTAATGCGTGCGAAAGTGGAGTATTTTTTTTACATATATTTATGATATAGTACGAGATATATGATTACAAGTATCTTGTGCTGAAAAAATTCTTTATAAAGTATAATTTGAAATTATATTTGTATATATGTGCATAATGTATAATTATATAATTATACATTATATACATGATAACATTAGGAAAATGCTGAGAAATATTTGCTAATAGACTTATCTGTCACACATGTATTAATGACATATCAATGACATATCTTAAAGTAATATTTCTCAATATAAATGTTATCTCTTACAGATTAGGCCCACGCTTCAGCAATGTACATCAGAAAAGCTAAATAGAAAAAGAGGAAGGGGAGTATAAGGAAAACTGAGGAAGATGCCTGGCTCCTACACTGGAGTTGTAATTCTCCTCTTGTTAGGGACTTCTGTGTCAGTGTCCGGTACCGCGGATGCTGCCAAGTCTCTGAGAGCGGCAAAGGCTAGGCTCAGATCGTCTTATGCATCGTGGCGGATAGTGGTATGTTTCACTCAGCCTCAGACCTCTTTCAAGGCAGACGTACAGAAAGTATGGGAGCAAGCAAGACTGGAATCTTTTCATGCGGACATGGATGTGTCATATATAGAAACAAGGACGACATCCATGACGACGAATTCCTTGTTATATCCCTTGTCAATGTTAAACAAATTTTGTACAGACATCGAAGGCGGAAAGACAGTATTAAGCCTTATTATAGGGGGAGGATCGGCAGCCAGATTTCTTGTTACGGCTGCTGCCGCCTTGAACCTTCCAGCTCTGTGGTTACCGTTCACACACAGAGACTTTCTTCGCCAGGTACATATCTATATTAGTATTAGTACATATTTTTACAAACTTTGTCGCTTGTACAGTTAATTCTACAAAAAAGAAAGATGTATTTTCCTTATTTATATCTTGATAGCAATTATCAAATTCGACGACACATAGAACGATTCGATTATATAATTGTATGATGTTTTACAATGCAAAAATGTGATTATTTTTTTGTTTATAGGGAAATCTTGGCCGGTTTGAGAACCGCATAGGTTCGAGCCCCAAAGAGGTCGGAGCAGCAGCTGCCGTCTTAATGCATCGGGCTAACTGGCATGCGTTCACCCTTCTCATCGATACTACTCTCCTGCCCGTCACTCATCTTCTACAAACGAGTCCACCGACACTGACACCTCGCGCGATTATACACCTTCCGACGAATGACAGAACTCTGAGATTGAGGCTGAGGCGGGTGGCCGAGGAGAGCGGCAGCGGTGGAGTCGTGGTGATGGCCTGCGATTTGAACAACGCCCGGAAGATCCTCGGTGCGGCCGGCAAGTTCGAGATGCTCTCCGGCAGATTTCTGTGGCTTTGGCTGGATCTCAAGGCGGAGTTGCGACCGAATGAACCCAACATCATCAGTTCGCACCTGCTTCACAGCTCGCGTGTCGCCATTGCGGCCAACGAGAATTCCCCGTTGTTGGAACGAACGACGAATCTCGCGTCAGATGATAAATCATTGCCACCGCTGCCGTCGCCGTTGAATCCGCTGCCGAGTCTAGCCAACGACATACATCGGTTGCAAGAATACAGATGGCGAGACGAGAAAATTTTAACCAAGCGGGAGGATAAGGGCTTTAATTTTGAGGATGAGGAAGATGTCGTGAGACTTCCAAGTGATAGGGAGCTCAATTCCAAGAGTTTTATGCCGATAGGAATGCTCGCGCTCAGACCATCTGGTATCAGGATCATGGATGGCGATACTATATTGACCAGAATCCTGAGAGAGACCTCGCAGGCATTGGACGAAACCTTCCTGGAAGCGAAAACGAGGTTGAGTCGGTTGCGCGATCAGCAAATTAGAGAGCACTTTGTCCCTGAGTGCTTTACAGATCGTAATGCTAAATTCATGACGAGCGACGCGAGGGAGAACGTATCCGCGATCCTGACGAGTAAACTGAGGAAATCCATGGGACAAATCTCTAAGGACAAGGCAGAGTTTCAGTTGCTGAATTTGCAAGCCGTTAGGTTTCCCGGGAATAAGACCCAATTGAGGTTCAACTAGATCTTAAAATATTCATATTTATTGCTAAGAGACAGAGTAATCGATATAATCAATGTTTATTCAGGTGGACCAAGGTTGGCACTATCAAAGGCGGCAGGGAAGTCCGTTTGGACACCATAATCTGGCCGGGCGGCGGCATCATGCCGGCGTACCTCGAGCAGGGCGGCGAGAAGATCGGGATGCCGATTTATCGCATTGTGACTGCGCTGGCGTCGCCATTCACCATGGTCACAAACTTGCAGGAGGGTTTCTGTCTGCGCGGTCTCACCTGTCGGCAGGGTAATACCATGATGTGCTGCTACGGCCTGAGTATGGATCTGTTGTCTTTGGTAGCGCGCGAACTTGGATTTCGTTTCGATTTGTACCTGGCGGAGGACGGGCTGTTTGGGAAACGGAACAGCCGAAACGGCACATGGAACGGCGTGATGGGTGAGCTGGTGTCCGGCCGGTCGCAGATGGCATTCGCGGCCTTGAGCGTGTCCACCCATCGCGCGGTAGTGGTGGACTTCACCACGCCGTACTACTTCAGCGGCGTGAGCTTCCTCACGGCGCCAAAGCTACGTTCCGAGATACCGCTGTTCGCGTTTCTGTTTCCGTTCAGCACGGAGCTGTGGATCGCCGTGTTTACATCGCTAAACTTCACCGCGATCGCCGTCGCGCTCTATGAATGGTTCAGCCCGTTCGGCCTGAATCCCTGGGGTAGGCAGCGCAGCAAGAACTTCTCCATCGCTTCCGCGTTGTGGGTGATGTGGGGCCTCTTGTGCGGCCACCTCGTGGCCTTTAAGGCGCCAAAATCTTGGCCTAACAAGTTCCTTATTAACATTTGGGGCGGCTTCTCCGTTATCTTTGTGGCCTCGTACACGGCTAATATAGCCGCCCTTATCGCCGGTCTCTTTTTTCACTCTGCAGTGAGCAATTATCATGATAAAAGCGTGAGTATCTTGGCTCTTTATAAATACGCAATGTTTACAAGCGAGTTGTACAAGAAGAAATAAAAGGAAAAGAATCTATAAAATCTATTAAATCTTCTCATAATTATTAGTGAGAATAATTTTCTGTCAGTTATCTAATAATTATTTATAGAATTAAATATTATTTAATATGTTTACATATATAAACAAAATAATTTTAAATAGAATTTAAATGCAAATGAAAGAAAATGGTTGTTTCAGTATCTAGTTTTCAGGTATGGATTTTTTTTTAATTTTTGATTGTATTACAGCTGTTGTCACAAAGGGTTGGTGCACCGAAAGCTTCCGCAGCCGAGTATTACGTGCAAAGAGCGAATCCGCAATTATGGTCCCACATGGCTCGATACTCTTTGGCGAATGTCGCTGAGGGTGTGGAAAAATTGAGAAATGGCTCCCTGGACATTTTGATCGCGGATACGCCGATTCTAGATTATTTTCGGGCGACTGACAATGGTTGCCGTTTGCAAAAGATTGGTGATACCATCAACGAAGATACTTATGCAATTGCACTTATAAAAGGACATCCTCTGAAGGAAAGCATATCTAAAGTTATAGCAAATTACACAAGCAACGGGCTGCTCGACATTCTGCAAGAAAAATGGTAAGCGATGCGCAAAAATAAGTGCAAAAATTGGATAATCGATATCGGTTCGCGTGCGAACTTTCTTTTTATTTGCGCGATAACGGGAGCGTGATAATTACTTTAGACGAAAATACATTAAGTGATAAATAAAGTCCGACGCGCAGAATGTGTGTACTGCTCGAGAAAAATATGAGCAAGTGTGTTATTTATTTCGCGAAAAACTCATCTCATATAAAATCAATTTACTTGGGCAATTAGACATTATTATTGAAGTGTTTGTGATCATTTCATTATATATAATAATATAAATATTACATCTATTAATTTCATACATTTTATATGTTTTTATATGACAATGAGATTATCGGTATGGTTAAAAAAAAGTATTAAAAAAATATTAAAGTGAGGTAAACATTTTATATAAAGCAAGCTAATTCCAGGTATGGCGATCTACCTTGTCTAAGCGGTCGATTAGGGATGGACACGGCATTAGAAAACGATCCAGGTGGTCAACCGAGGCCATTGGGAGTCGCGTCCGTGGCCGGGGTATTTTGCCTGCTCGGGATGGGTGTGGTGCTCGGTACCATTATACTGATAGGAGAACATCTCTTCTACAAGTACACGCTGCCGCGATTGCGGCACAGACCGGAAGACTCCATCTGGCGTAGCCGTAACGTCATGTTCTTCTCGCAAAAGTTGTACAGATTTATCAATTGCGTGGAATTGGTCTCGCCACATCATGCCGCCCGCGAATTGGTACACACGGTGCGACAGGGTCAGATCGCGTCGCTCTTTCAGAAGAGTGTCAAACGAGTGCGTGTCCTCGATTTTCTAAATAGCCCACAAGTTTGCGAACAGAATCTTGATAGAAACATTTTGAAATAAATACTGAAAAATTTCCAATATAAGTTTTTTTTTAAATAAAAATTTATGTTTATTTGTAAATTCATGTTTGCGAACTTGTAGACAGTTTACTTTACATGTTTACTTTAATTTCGAAATATCTATAACGTTTCTCCTTGTTCCAGAAGGAACATGAACAACGTCGTAGACGTAAGAGCAAAGCACAATTCTTCGAGATGATTCAAGAAATCCGAAGGTAAGACAATGCAATTTTAGTTTATCGAAAGTTAAACGAAATTATTCTTCCTCTGTGCCAATGAACCGTTATGAAAACATGATAAATATAGATATAAAAAATTTAGTAACAATTTATTACCAAAAAATCTAATATTTAAAAATAATAACAGGAAAGATTATTAAAGATTAATGCAGCGAAACTGCTAAATATTCAACTATCTTTTTCAGAGTACAACAGGAAGAGAAGATTGAGACGGTACCCGAGGAGCCTGATGCCACCAAGACAGTGAAAAAGGATGAGAAATTGGGAAAAGGTAGAGAGAGAAGTCGCAGCAAGAGCCCGCTGATGCCTCGAAGCCCCAAGCGATCGGAGAAGAGCAGGAGCTCGACGAATCTGTCGGCGTCGCGTCTCGGATTGTCGCCGGTGAGTCTCGACGCGCCGATGAAGCCGCGCGAGTTCACGCTCAGCAATACCAATTTGCGCGCGAGGAGCCCGTTAGAGACGGTGGGCCGTAGATTGAGCCATGGGGACGGTGGTTCGCCACCGCCGCGTCTCGGCTCTAGCTTCGGCGGCAGTGCCAATCTGCGCCCGTTAGCACCTACCAGGAGCGACTCGACTGCTGGCACGCCGACCATTCGTCGTGATTCCGCTGCCGCGGGCGGCGGCGTGCCGACGGGGGCGGCGACGCCAAGATACTCTCGCAGCCCGGCCAAACGAGGCCAGTCCTTCCCGGTGTTCGCCACTTTGAGACCGCCGCACTCGGCCGGCTATCAGGCATCCAGAAGCCCATTGCTGTCGCCGAACAGCGAACTCACATCTGCTATCGGGAGGAAACTATCGCGCGAGTGGGGCTCCGGGACTATTGACCTCACCAGGTCATCGGAGGCTATAGGCAGCGGTAGTGGTGGCGGCGGGGGTAGTGGTGGCGGTGGTGGTGGTGGTAATAGTGGTGGTGGTGGTGGTGGTGGTGGTGGTAGCAGCAGTCGTGGTTCAACGTATACTTTGAATCAAGAAATGACGCTTTCCCTGAGTCGTTCCGCAGGCGAAGAAAAGGTCCAGGAGGAAGCGTTGCCAATCAAGAAGCCTATACGGCGCGCGAGGAGTCATGAGAATCGTGACAGCAGTAAGCTAATGGCGGACCTGCCGTCGCCGAGATTGACCCAGCCGGTGGTGGGCGGCCAGTTTGTCAGCGAGCGAACCAAGAAGCAACTGGACTCCGAGCTGAAGGCCATCCTAACTGCCAGGGCCCACCATCGCGACCTGCATCCCCCTTGATAGGAGACCGCCCCGTATTAAGGGAGAGTTCTTGAAAGCAGTTCGGCTTTTGAAGGATCGCTGAGCCTTTGAGGGGCTTTGATTGATTTTAAGCAATATCAGATTTATAGGTCAATTTGTAGAGGAATCCGACAGTTTATCAGAGAAATTAAGAACTAGCCGAGGCATGGCGATGCGAGGGAGGAATTTTCTGCTGTTGGAGTGGGGAGGGGGGAGAGAGGGAATAAGGTAAAAAAATGACGGGGAGAGAGTCTCTTTGATTGTTCATACGTTGTTACGTACATTGATAATATAGGATAAACAAAAGT
Organism: Tetramorium alpestre; assembly: GCA_021460005.1. Classification (NCBI taxonomy): domain Eukaryota; kingdom Metazoa; phylum Arthropoda; class Insecta; order Hymenoptera; family Formicidae; genus Tetramorium; species Tetramorium alpestre. Next base: position 255,698 of record JAJVSH010000168.1, on the reverse strand, counting down.
GCTATAAACTCTAGTAGTGATGTCTTAAATAGGTAGCGAGACACATACGAGTATTAAGATATTTTCTTGTTGACATTTTAACTCTACATTAAACCGGCAGCCTGGGTGAGTCTCTCTCGATTGCTATGGTACCAGATATTGTACGCTGCAGCGTTTCTCAACTCCGATCTTCGACGATTCGAGATCACGATCTTAGATCACGTAGTGGAGTAGAGCTCTTTCAAAATTTATCGGCTCTCAAACTCAGTTTCACGCAAACAAAAAAAAAGAAAAAACCGGTGTTCACCGGGTCAAGTCTGTCCAAGTTTATCGAGCGGGTCTCCATCCGCAACCGTTCACACCATTGATTCCTAGCGATGGCGATCGATCAGCCGCACGCCCAGCGCACGAATACAACGAACACGCGATGATTTATGGACGCAGCATCGGACATCTATTCCCATTTATCTCCGTTTTTCTTTCCCGTCGGTAGCGACGGATAGGCGGGGGTGATTTCGCTCGCGTATAAAAACTCGGACAGGCTCTAGGATAATCGTTCCCCTCGGGGAGTGTAAATATCTCGAGATACAGACTGTCGTTCCTTCGAATCCTTCGTCTCTGTACGAATATTGTAAATACGGCGGAACTCTTATTCCGGGCAACTTCGCCATAGGCAAAGCGTAACGCGTAGCGAAAGTTGAGAAACGCTGGTCTACCGAATACTCGTCGAATTGGACTGCATACTGCCACTTTAATAATTTCTGTGACTGCGGAAAGAGAGAGACTCGCTCGATGGACTCTCGGCGTAGAATGACCACTTACTGCGAGATAATATGCATTAAATCTTAAAATTATCGCGCCAGGAGGGTAAGGATCGGAAGCCGACGGAATTCTAACCGAAGTCCTTTAACGTAATACGTAATAATCGCGGATTATTCGAGATACCGGAGGATTGGGCTCCGGTTGGAAGTGAACACCTAAACGGGAGAATCCTCTTTATCCGTAGTAATTGTCTCCTGAAGCAGTGCCAAACGTCAGTAATTAACTTCGCGATTGATTTCGTCCGGCACGGGATGTGTAATAGAATGTATATTTTAATCCAGATAAGCGCCGGGGTCCGGTTATTATGCGATAAGCTTGTTCGTTCGTTCGCTACGCGACTCGGTCGAATCTCTCCGACCCGCGCGGTCGGCGAGTTCGCCGATTCCTTCCGACGGATTTTACTAGACTGATAGGCGAAATTTCATTCAGGAATTGTAAATGAAACATTATCGGAATTGAATAATTGTTACTGATCGATGTGCATGTCTCCCATCTTCGTCTGTCGAATTCTTTCGATTCACTTGATGAAAAAGGGGGCGAAACTCACGTCTAGTCTCATTACTATTCAACTTAGACCGTAGAACGTCTGGATGTGCGCGGGACTAAAAAAAAAAGACAAAAAAAATACACAGAGGACGAGATTCGAATTAATTACTTTAACGAGAAAACGGGAAGATTCGTATGAGCGAGGCCTTAGAGGAGTAGTCGTATCCGCCCAAAAAAAAAATGATACTTTACTTAAAACTAGTACTGTATTGTACTCGAATATTTCACTACATTATATTGTACGATAGAATATAATTATAGACATTTAGTTTCATAGTTCTCCTCCGGTAGTGCGCTATTGTATTCAGAAGAACTTAAACTAAATTCCTCGTCGAGTCCTTAGTGGGTAGATCTCTCCGTGTGTGAGTGTACGTGCGACTATCTTTCCCAGAAGCGGGAACGCGGCGGCCAAGTGCTCAACGCCGACGAACCGCCGCCGCCGCCGCCGCGCGCGGGGACAGACATACACTTTCCCCGGTAGAATTAGTGCATCATTGTCCTCGTTAAGTAGGTCGTGGCTAGTAGTCCCGAGGGTGTTTCCCTCGGTGCCGCGTGCGTCAGCGCGACGCGTCGCGTCGCCGCGCGTCGCGCCGGAGCCGCGCGTTCGAAATCGATGAAAGTGTCCTGAATGATTGCACCTACGAGGGGGGGTCACCGTGTCCAGGGGTTACCGCGCTCAGCGTTTTTACAAGCGCGCTAAACGATTTCGCCGATGACACATACACACACATACAAGCACACATACACGAAAGAAAGAAGACGGCGGCACGCCGTCTCGCCTAGAGTTTTGCAGAGACACGTAGTGTCTCTCGCATCACAGAACGCACACCGCTCAGCTCGCCCGCTTCTCTCATCGATCCTCTGAAACCCGCTCGCCCAAACCGTCGTGATCGCCAGGGGGGTAACTTGCCGAAGCTAGGAGCTAGGACGGACGGGAAAAAAGAACCGCGTTCACGGCGGACGCGTGTGTGTAGGCGTAATCTGTGCTGCAATTAATTCAGGAAGTGATCAAAATACAAACGTATAGGGGGCCAGTTTAGAGTCACCCGCGCCTAAAGAAATCAAAGATAGACTTATTAAAGTTAATTTATATAAGCTGTAATTCTCTCCTCGTAAACGTGTGGGTTCTGCCGGTAATTTGGTTCAGTAGGGCTCTCTCTATCCCCCCTCCCCCTCCACTTTACCTCCCCGAATCTGGTCTCTTCCGTTCTCCGTCTTCCGTTGTTCCGGTCTCACGAGCGTCTGCGGGGTGAGACGTCCTCGGGGGGGAAAGTCCCCCTGTGGATACCTTGTACATAACGTTGTCTTCTACCCACTGAAGGAACACTATTGCACTGAATTAAAGGTCGAGCCCCCCTACTTCTTTGTGCGCCAACAAGAGCCTGTTAGACGTCACACGCACGGAAAGATAAGAGCAAAATGCACTTATCTCGTTATTGCCATCGTCGTCTTCGCGAGAGCGAGAACTCCTTCCGTGATGCAATTCCGCGCGATCGCAACTCCGTCGCGATAACGACGAAAATGCCGTGGAATCTTTGGAATCTTCAATTCTCGATGTGAATAGCATCGTAACGATTCTCAAAGAGAGAGAAAGAGAAGGAAAGAAATATAAATGGATAATTATGCAGAATCTCAATTATAATCATTTTCAAGAAATCGTCGCTCTCTAAATAAATATTGGTATCTGTGCTCTCTCGTTCGATAACTTATCAAATATTCTTCGAATGTTTACTATCAAAAGTATTCTTCGAGTGTCTGATCTCATTGCATAATATATAGCTACTTATACTTATTATAATATATATATATCTCCATGTATATATATGTATTTGGAATTGCCGGCCTATACACAAGCAAAGATAATACTATATTCCACAGTCTTTCTTCGTAATATAATTGAGTTTCCGACGTGAAATATACGAGATCGCGTAGAGTGCACTCGCTCTTCTCTTTCCATTATCTCTTCCCACGCAACGTCGTTCTCGACGATGATGCGAGGGGAGAAACGAGTACGGCCCGAATGCATCACCTAGATGCGAAGAAAAATCGCGAGAGAGACCGTTACAAGTGAATGTAATAGACGACGAGAGAGGACAGGAGAGAAAAGGAGAAGGAGGAAAAATTCGCGGAAAAGACGAGGAGTAATCGAACACACCAATTTAATGCAAAGGAGAGTCCGTAGGTTCTGAGAAACGCGTTCAACGGCGCGGATTGAGTTACCGGACGTGGCACGATTGATTCACCTCATTATCATTATCGCGATGATTAATGGCATCATATTAATTCACTCGCTAACGGGCAATAAGATTATTCTACAAAGCACTGCCATAATTTGAACTGTTGTTACGTTGATTTTGGAATCCTGCCAAGTAATACCACTATTTGATATTGTCGAACGAACGGGTCCTATCCTGCTAAGTGATGAATTAATATGCAAATGTCTCGCATGCCGCTGTCCAACGTCTATCTCTCCGCATTGTGTCTATCTTCGAAAGCGAATCGCGCTCCATATTCGCCAGTAATTTTTCCACACACTTCCAATCACCTCTTTACGATTTTCAATAACTGACGCAACTTTCTTGTCTCCGAAGAGAGCCAAATCTTGGAAACAGATATTTCACAGTAAACTATCGTAAACTTTGCGGGCGGAATGCCAGCGAAGATATAATAGAATCTGCTAATGGAACGTGATGGCGAGTTGCCAGCAGAAATCTGCTACTTAGAAACTATGTAAATGATATATTCCATTTAAATGTTTACGAATGTTTACGAAATGATAAAGTCTACTCGGTTTCTGCTGGTAATCTGCTATTAAATTATATGTATCGATATAGGCTCTGCAGCTGAGGTGCCAAATATTGTATCGAAATATTCGAATCTGCTGGCAAACTGCTGACATTTTGCTTCCTTGGATCAATGAAAGTAAATCATTATGTTAAAATCCTTGAATAATTTTCTTATACTTTCAATTATCTCTTTACAATTTTTAATAACTGACACAACTTTCTTATCTTCGAAAAAAAGACGAGTCTTGGAAACAGATATTTCACAGTAAACTATCGTAAACTTTGCGGGCGGAATGCCAGCGAAGATATATAGGAACCGGTAATGGAACGTGATGGCGAGTTGCCAGCAGAAATCTGCTACTTAGAAACTATGTAAATGATATATTCCATTTAAATGTTTACGAATGTTTACGAAATGATAAAGTCTACTCGGTTTCTGCTGGTAATCTGCTATTAAATTATATGTATCGATATAGGCTCTGCAGCTGAGGTGCCAAATATTGTATCGAAATATTCGAATCTGCTGGCAAACTGCTGACATTTTGCTTCCTTGGATCAATGAAAGTAAATCATTATGTTATAAAGTTAAAATCCTTGAATAATTTTCTTATACTTTCAATTATCTCTTTACAATTTTTAATAACTGACACAACTTTCTTGTCTTCGAAAAAAAGACGAGTCTTGGAAACAGATATTTCGTAGTAGACTACCATAAATTTTGTCGGCGGAATGCCAGCGGAAAAGTTTGCTAATTAAACGTCGTAGCGAGTTGCCAGCAGAAATCTGCTACTTGGAAACTATGTAAATGATATATTCCATTTAAATGTTTACGAATGTTTACTAAATGATAAAGTCTACTCGGTTTCTGCTGGTAATTTGCTATCAAATTGTATTGATAGGCTCTGCAGCTGAGAGTGCCAAATATTGTATCGAAATATTCGAATCTGCTGGCAAACTGTTGACATTTTGCTTCCTTGGATCAATGAAAGTAAATTATTATATGTTACAAAGTTAAATCGTTTTCGCGCTCTTTCACATGTCAACGCACAATCGCGACGAGAAATTTTGAGAGATCTTTCGTAGATGAGAGCAACCAGCGCCGTCAGCCACAGGTTTCCCTTCCGATATGCGACGTCTTGATTTGTCACTTGGTAAGGAGGGATCGGCTATAATGTAATGTAACGCGTTAGACTTTACGGAATAATTAATCATAAGCGATTAAACACATAGCATGTGGCTCTTCCGTTTCGTATAACTTGCAAAAGAACAATGGGTTACCGTGGCGTGTACCTCGTTTCTCAACATGCTGCACATTATTAAATGCGAACCGTAAACGCGTGTGAGGCGACAATTTAATCCTCGAACGGTTCGTGCCGGCTCGTACTTCATTACTTATTACTACTCTTCCCTCTTCGTGCAGTTTAAGTAACCGATGTTATAGCTTTACGCACGAAACAGACGGCAAAAAAGAAATAAAAAAAAAAGAAAAAACACGGCGGAACAAAGAAAAAACAGAAGCGATTATCTTGAGAGAAGTACACGCATGTCTGCGATATATCCGTCGTGCTCGTGTCACTGAGAGATTGCACGATAAGATTGCGCGTGGTCCGCGATAATACGTTGCTCGAGGATTAAATCGCCAAGAATTTACACATAAAGGAGATGGTCTGGCTTCCGCCCGATCTAATGACCGATAGCTCGGTGTCGTAGCACGCACACACACAAAAAAAAAAGAAGAAAAATGATGAACGAAGGAATAGACGCCACGAGGATCCCTTCCAACCGCGGTGACTTGTTGGCGTACGACATTAGGATAGGTTCCTCGTAACCTACCTCGTCTCTCTTGTTACGCCTACTGCTACACTGTTATTGTTGATGAAAACTCCATATTAATAAGAAATAAATATATTATCTCAAAGCACAGTTGTAATATATATAATAAACATCCTCGCATCCTCATCCTCTTTATTTTCGCTAAATAACGAATCGAATGTCTTAAGAGTACGCATTAAATAGTGAAAGATAAAGGCATGTTATGTGTTATCAACTTCCTCAATTTTTCTGAATCTAGTGATATCTGAATTTTCCGTATTTTACTCTATTGCAAATAGAGTGTTATAGATGAAGGCTGCTTGTAACATCCACTTGACGTTTCAAAGCGTTTTCCTTCTTTCCTCATTAAAAAAAAGGAATAAGTTTCATACTTGACTGGCTACCAATGGTTAACCAAGGTCATACTACCAAGATTGCAATTTGATTTATTATGCCGTATAGAGATTCACAGAAGACGCTCCGAAATATTTGTAACGTTAAATAAATCGCAGTCAAAATCTGAATTTGGGAAATGGATTAGAAGAAAAACACGTGGGTCGCAGAAGGTTCACTGCCGAGAAATGAGGCAAAGAAATTTCGCGAAATGCACGATGCTGTAGTTGAAAAGTTACTGCCTTTCGTAATCGTCTTCCCAGTTTTGCAAGCTCTCCAGATGTTTGATGACAGACAGAAAGTGGGGAGCAGAATACGCGCAAATATATATATTTATTCGGAAATTAGAATGCGTCAAACGCGAATCTCTATACGGCATAATAAATCAAATTGCAATCTTGGTAGAATGACCTTGGTTAACCATTGGCCTTGGTTAAGCCAGTCAAGTATGTAATTTATTCTGACGAAGAATAATTGTTGAGAACATATCATTAATATTAATATCATACGATATAGAATATCATAACAATTCACAGAAACGATACATTAGATACGAATTGTTTTTCTCGATGAGAACAAAAAATTGTAAGATATCGTGAAGAAACTTTTTAGTTCACTCTGTCAAAACTTCTTTCTTTTTTGATAAATTATAGATAAACTGTATGAAGTCAGTTGAGTTAAAAAAGTGCAAATAAATTGCAAAAGCCTTGTTAGATCAGAAATTTAATGTTGTGGCGAACAATATACTGCCTTCAACAATTTTTTTAGCTTAATGCACAAAGATATAAGAGAACAAAATTTCAGCGTGATTAGAAGGAAGATCTCAAGGATGAATTTTTTGCAAATTTTCACAGAAAAGTTTTATTTTGATTTAATAATATTAATGAAAAAGATATGGTTATTAGAAATAATATCTTGTCGGTTTAGTAGGAATATTTTTATTCTCTAATTGTAATATTTTTTTGAGAGAACATCAACGTTTCGCACCTAAGGATTTTTTTCTTTTGAAGATCTGCTAAAAATAAACTCTATGCTACAAAACAATAGTTGAGAACTTAAAAGCAGTTCTAATAATGTTAATAAATCATTAATTAATTCACGATTTTCTAATGATTTTGGTCTATCTTTATATTATTTATTACTGTTTTGCTGACTGTAATTATCACGTTTAAAATCTTGAATAAAACATCTTCAAGTTAAAATATTGATTCTAAAACATGTCAAGTAAAAACATCAGAAATCGGGACACAAAATATTTCAAAGATGCCATACGGACATTCTTCTAATAATTCCTATAAAATGTCTTTGAAATTTTAAAACGGCTTCAAGCTATCCACAATGTTCTCCAGATATCGACCTCGACCGAGCGAGGGCAGCACGTGCCGGAATTCGCCGAGAATCGCCTGCAGTTCCAGTGTCCGACGGAAACTTTCCGCCTCTCCGAGGATTTCGTATCGCGCACGGTTATGAAATTCGCCTCGATATAATATCTATCTGAATGCGAGCGAAAGCAAGGGGCGATAATCCTAAGAAGAGACACAATTTCAGACCAGCCAATTCGCGGATGACGTGACAACATTTTATCGTTTTCGGATTCGATCGTCATTCTCTTAAATTCTGCCGGTCACGATGATCAGCCTCAACGAGTGTCCTCTTTTTCTACATAATCTTTTTACACGTTTCCTCCCGTCCCTCCGTCATGCTTGCGCTGTCGCCTTCGCGGAGGAATTAATTTCGCACCGTGATTAATTAACCGACACAGCATCTCGTCCGTCCCACCGGACAGACGTTGAATTAATTCCGCCTCGCCGCCGCCGGATGCGGAACAGCTGACTCGGCGAGCGTGCGTTGCGTCGGAGTACCGTTCGTCCCGATTACACGCGGAATCGCACAGCGACGGCGGCGGACGGAATTTGCAAGTCATTCGAGTCATCTACGGTCACGATTGCTGTTTCACGGTCGGCCCGTCCGCACGCGCGGAATCCCTGCGTTGTTATACCTGGCTGGAATGGAAGGACGAATGTAGTCGTACTTATGAAATCCCCCGGAGGGATTCCGGGATCTCTCAGCAGCGAAAGAACGCGGAGGATTCGTTAAGGTTGAAACAGATATCTCGCAGCTCGAACATCGTGCTCGTCTTGCGTCGCATATATTGGGTTACATCTCGCGACGGTACGAGAACGGAAATGTGTTTCTATAGGAAAACAGAGGGAGAGAAATGTACGTTTTTTTTTTCTTTATTTTTAGAGAGTACAGCGTTGTAAGATGCGCGGCCGGAACGGGAGATTCTGTGCCTGCCGTCTCTAGAAAAAAATTCTATTAGAAACGGATAAAACGTGCATCCTGTCCCTTCTGCTTCTGACTGTTTTTACTATTGCAAAGAAAGAAACGTAGTAAAACGGAAACGGAAGAGATAGGATACATGTTTTATTTCCGGTCGACAGAGCATCAGCGACATTACATCTAAAATATAATTTCGCACTCAACAATATAAATGTAATGTAACACATATTGTTACATTACATTTATATTATAGATGTAATGTAACCGATGCTCTGTGTCGACTGGGATTTTACTTGTAGGGATGTCGCAGTCGTGCCGACGGACACGTCGACCCGACGGCCGACGGGAAATACGGATCGCTCAAAAATCTCGAGAACCAAACTGCTGTCCTAAGAAAGGAAGTCTTGATTTCAGGAATTGAATTAAAAATTTTGCAGGGCGAACAAATTTAATTTACTTGACGCATTAACATGTATAAATTAAGTAATTTTGTAAACAATTTTATAAATTAAGTAACTTAAGATCTATATTTTGATAAATGTTAAGTACTTAAGGCATTCTTCTTTAATTTCGTCAAGCTTTGGTCTGAATTAAAGTTTGGGCCTACTATTAAGTGTTATTTGGAGTATTTCTCTGTAATTTCGAGTTTGTATGTAAGGTGTACATACTTTGTTAGCAATTTAAAAGAATTAAGAGATAAGATTTCTTTTATCTAGTAAATGATTCCGAAAGCCATGACATGGCATAACTTATTTTAAAATTTTTCTAAAGTCAAGGCTTCTTCAATAGGACAGAAACTCTATAATAGGACGGGAAATTCCCGAGAGAAATACTATCGCGTTATCTCCCGATGCCCGCCTCTGCTGGAGCAACAATCCGAACAATCTTTAATTTCCTACCGCGCGCGGGATTTCGTTTAGGGGTTTAGGCGACGGGAGGAAATGTCGAGACGTCGCCGCGGTGTGTTTCGCGGAATCGAATCCCCCGCCGCACTCGGCGAGACGCATCTCGGAGAACAACCGACGATCGGGAGATGAAACAGCCGTTGAAAACTCCGGCCGTTTGCCCGAGGCCGGCTCGGTATTTCTTACCGAGTCACCGTCAGGGCCGCGGAGCGGAGCGCAGCCCAGCCAGCGTCGGCCGAGCGCTATCAGCTGCGGCGCGGACAAAGGTACACCGGGGCGGTATCTACGGTACAAATCGTGACGAAGCGATCTCGCGCCGGCGGCGCGGGCGGTGCGGGTGCGACGGGCGGCAGCGGAGCAGGACGGCGGCGACGGTGACAGTAACGTTCGACGGCTACGAGAAAGAGTCCCGGCCTGCGCGCGCGCGCGCCGCTCTGCTGCTCTGTCCAGCGAGTGCTCGTGATCATCGGCGGTGGAAAACACGTGCGTTACATGCAAATCGTCCGTCCGTCCGTCCGCCCGCGCCGCTCCGCTCCGAATGCTCGCGCGGTGACGCCGCATCTATCGGACCCGCAGGGCCGCAGTGAGCCGGAGAGATGCCTGCGTCATCGTGTATCATCGGCGAGATCGATCGCGGGACATGATCGCGCCCGCCGTCCGCGTTCTCCCGTCCTCGCACCCGTGCCCAGTGACTCCTCGACGCGAGTAGATTGCTCTGGCGAGACTGGCAGGCCGGGTAAGTGCCATGCGTGCGTACGCGCGCGCGCGCGCCCGCGCCCGCGCCCGCCCGCCGAGAGGTAATCTCTCTCCGCGACAGCGTAGGCGTATTGAGAGAGAACGAATCTCGGGTCGCTGGAAACGTCCCGCGCGCGACGTCACGTGCGAGAGACGCTTCCGCGACACCATGCGTGACTCGCGGCTCTCGGTCGCGATTACGCGGCTATTATTGCGCGCGACGGTGCGCGAGTACGGTGCGTCGCGGAGGAAACGTTCCCCGGGACACGGCAGGAACGGCGCGCGCGAGGTATTTAATCCGTAGACGCATGGGGAAGGAAGCGAGCGCGCGCGACGCAATGACGCGATGACACGAACGTAATGTAAATATCTAAAGGCGCAATTCCACGCGCGTTCTCCGCTTCTCTTGCAGCTCTACTTTAATGGATGGCGAGAAAGATTGTCAGCGGAAGAAAGAGGCCGCCCGGGACGGCGCCCAGGCGCGGAGCGATGCTCCGCCGTCGGGGGAGGAGACGGACTGGGAGGGCATGCTCAACACGGAGCGGCATCGGGGCGACCTAGGTGACATGACGTTCTGCATGGCCAACTACCTGAAGGAGACCATGAAGATGATGTTTATGATGCGCAGCCATCACATGCTGACTGATGTGATACTGGAAGTCGGCACCGAGCTCTTCCACGCGCATAAAGTTATTTTAGCAGCAGCTAGTCCCTACTTTAAGGTAAGCTCTACCCCAGCAAACACAAAGTAACAGTGTCAATGTTATCATTTCGTACTCAACAACTGTTATATACAAGACACCCAGAACAAAAATTATAATATATTGATATCGAAATAATGCTAAAACAGTGATAAAATGACATAATGATATTTTGATGTCATTTTGACATCTTTGTGATTTCTTGTTCTATCTGGGACATGTTACATTGTAGTTATACCCAGGTAGAACAGAAAGTCATGATAATGTCAAAGTGACTTCAAGTGATTTCAAAATGACAAAAAAATTATTAAATTATGATCGAAAAGTGAATTTTATAATCATCGTATCGCCATTTTATTATTATGACTTCCTGTTCTACTTGGGTATATTGTTGAGTATAAAATTATAAGACTGATTATATTAATGTTACTTTATGTTTAATGGAACGAATATTAGGTCGTGCATTAACTCGAATCCGTTTATAAAGTAATCGTACACGGTGGAAGTCAATATTGATCGGTTTTCAAATTCATTCAGGCAATGTTTACTGGAGGACTGAAGGAGTGCGAGATGACGAGGGTGAAGCTTCAGGGTGTCTGTCCAACCACGATGGCTCGGTTAATGTACTTCATGTATACTGGTCAAATAAGAGTCACTGAGATTACCGTGTGTTCACTGCTGTCAGCAGCTACCATGTTCCAAGTATGTAAGCGATATTGAAAAAGAAGAAACGTATTGTTAAGAAGAAAAGAATTGAATCTGAGTGAATAGCGCGGATAACATAAAGCTATCTTATAACTCGATCTTTCTGTTGACATAATTTAACGTTTGACAAACGTGTGCTTCTATGTAGGTCAGCAATGTGATAGATGCGTGCAGTGTCTTTCTGGAAAGGCAACTCGATCCCACGAACGCGATCGGAATCGCCAACTTCGCCGAGCAGCATGGTTGTCACGATCTGTACCACAAGGCAAATCAGTTCATCGTTCAGCACTTCAATCAGATATGCCAGGAGGAAGAGTTCTTGCAATTGTCTGCCTTACAATTGGTGACGCTTATCAGGAAGGACGAATTGAACGTGCAGGAGGAAAGGGAGGTTTACAACGCCGTGTTAAAGTGGGTCAAGTACAACGAGGAAGCTAGGAGGCCTAAGATGGAGCACATATTGCATGCGGTACGCTGCCAGTACCTCACGCCGAATTTCCTGCGGGAACAGATGAAGAACTGCGACGTGCTGAAGAAGGTGCCGGCGTGTCGCGAGTATCTGGCGCAGATCTTCAAAGACCTGACATTACACAAGAAACCGGTTGTGAAAGAGCGTACGCCTAACACGCGGCGGGTGATATACATCGCCGGCGGTTTTTTCAAGCATTCGCTCGACGTTTTGGAGGGCTACAATGCTGACGACAAGACGTGGACGCAACATGCCAAGCTAATCGTTCCCAGATCCGGTCTAGGCGGTGCGTTTCTCAAGGGAATGTTCTACGCCGTCGGCGGCAGACACAATTCACCGGGAAGCAGGTTAGCACTCGGACGTCAACCGTATTCGACGTTTCAAGGCTATAATAATGCGGAGTATCTAAAAAATTACCTGAGAAAACATAAATTCTCAAGAAACTTTTTCTGAATATGAAGAAATTCTCAAGAAATTTTATTGAAACTCGGGGACTATTTTGTGAAGATTATGGCTTTGCTTTTGTTTTTATTTTGCGTAAACTAAAATTTTTATATCATGTAAGTTTGTATTTTATTTTATTTAGAGATTAGATACATTTTTTAACGAAATTTTTTACAAAATTTTAACGCGATGTTTTATTCACAGCACGGATTCTATTTTCTTTCTTCTTCCAAACTAAAGTAATAAATTTAGTTTTATTTTGTATTTAAAAATTTTAATTTTGCAAGGAAATTTGAATACTTAAGAAATTAGGGAATTTATTCTAAACTTTGTATAGATTTTCCATGGTATATCAAACGTAAAACATTGTAATTAATAGATTATTCTATGCAAGTGTTTCTAAATGATGAGTGCTAGAGTTGCTTAAGACGCATCTTTGAAATATATCTAAAAAAATCGCATGACTTTTCTCAGGTATGACAGCGACTGGGTCGACAGATATAACCCAATGATGGATCAGTGGCGACCGTGCAGCCCGATGTCGGTACCGAGGAACAGGGTCGGGGTCGCCGTTATGGATGGTCTATTGTATGCCGTGGGTGGCAGCGCGGGTGCCGAGTACCATAATAGCGTTGAATGCTACGATCCGGATCATGATACGTGGACCAGTGTGAAACCCATGCATATCAAGAGATTAGGCGTAGGAGTAGCGGTAGTGAATAGGTACCTACTTGTACACTACTTGTTGTAACGCCAATACTTGTTGAGCGATAAAGATGTTAATCAGTCATGAAAATAGATGACTGACTTTAAATTTCAAAATATAAATCATATTTAGCTATGGCATCATTGTGCAATCAATAATACTAATATAAATACTAATATACTGAATGTCACGTAATTAATATTCTTTTTAAATATGATTAGTATATTCAACAATATACAATAATAACAGTATAACTTCCATTTGATTTTAAAACATTGTTTCCATATATTCATTAAAAGAGCTATGTGTAGTACATTATTCAAGAAGTATAATATGATCGTTCCTTACAGGCTGTTGTACGCGATCGGTGGCTTCGATGGCAAGGACCGGCTCAGTTCCGTAGAGTGTTACCATCCCGAGAATGACGAGTGGACGATGGTATCGCCCATGAAGTGCAGTCGTTCGGGGGCCGGTGTGGCCAGTCTGGGCCAATACATATACGTTATAGGTGGATACGACGGAAAATCGCAGTTGAATTCGGTAGAGAGATATGACACGGAACACGATGTCTGGGAGAATATGAGCAGCGTTACCATTGCCCGCAGTGCTCTTAGCGTTACCATTCTTGACGGCAAATTATACGCAATGGGTAAATATGATATCATCAAGTTGAAAAATGAAAAATATTTTTTAAGAGAAATATGGAAAACAAAAAATGATATTTATGTTCGATTTTTTTGTTTAGGAGGATATGACGGTACGACATTTTTAAATATAGTAGAAATTTACGATCCAGCCTTGGACCAATGGATTCAAGGAGTTCCTATGACATCAGGAAGATCCGGCCACGCTAGCGCAGTGTCGTATTATCAGTGTCCTATACACTGTGATCATTTGGATTATAATATCTCGCTAGAGAAATCACCATCGTGATACATGAAACTGATACTCTTTTTAGGTGACATTCGTAAGCAAGGATAGTTAAATTTTTTCATTCGCGAGACAAAACGGAACTGCAAAATAAAGTGTGCAACAAACGTTCTTTGAAATGGAATTGTGCTATATAAAAGTGAGAAGGATAACGAATATAGAGTTATCCTTCGATGGTCCGTAGACTGGATTGAAAAGTGTATTATTACTTATTGTTAGACGATGTGATATGTCATCGAATCGGACCATATTTGATCGGTTAGAAAATCTAGCCGACTAGCCAACAGAAAGCGCTTTCTCGACAAAGCAAGATAACTTTCGTTATTTCGTGATTTATCGAAGGACCAATTTATCTTACTTGTTAGGATAAATGCGACTGTGCTACATTTTATAGTTTTATCGCTTTTTAATTATAGTTGATTCTATAATTAATGTATAGAGAAATAATATATAATAATGTACATATTCTCATATCGTAAGAAAATTATTTTTAAAGAACATGTGAAGGTGTTTTTCTTAATTTAGTATCCTACAATATATTTTTTTGAATATTTATATATATATATATATATATATTCAATCGTTTTCTTTCATAATGTTGTTACCATTATCATAACTTGTTTCCATTGATTCAGCTTATTAAAATTTTTATTAAAATTCCTGGGGACGAATCAGATATTAATTGCAAATAAATTTATTTATGCATTAATAGCGACGTGAACTTATCTAAATGCAATATTTTTACAGAAAGTTATACAAGCGATGCTTGCGTGTTTAAAATGGACGTTTAGAAGCAAAGATACAGCGGACAAATTCCTGCGACATAAAGTAATTCAGTTTCTGTGAAAAATAATTCTGCATATTGCGTCACGTTCCAATAAATATACTTATAACAAAATGTCACATACGGAACACAAGAAGTATGTTACGTGTCCCATGTGCAAAGGTGCAGGTAGAAAAAGCCGCTTGTAAAATCTTTTAACGAGTGCCAATAATTATTTTGTGATAAAAACTATTTTGAAAAAAAAAAAGGTAAGTCCGTGACACACGCGGCGGCGGAAAAGGCTTCCTTATCTATTCAGCATGAGAATGCAAATTCATCACAAGTTGCTAAAACGCAATTTGTCGAAGTAATACATTCCGGGGCATCGGGAGACGTGCGTTTTTCCACGTTATCCGACAGGTATATCGGGCTCGTTTAACACCTCGTGGCGTGATTTGCTAAAACTTCAACATGAAGCGCAATGTTATTTGAATTAAGCTAAATCAGCGAGTCTCAAATAAAATATATATTTAAATATATAAAAATAATAAACTTTTAATATATTATCATATGTTAAACATATATAATATTTTCATGTAGCAAACATCCGAAGGATGTCAATCCCACGGCCAATTACGAGGACTATAATAATGCACCTATACTGGAGGACGATTGTGCAGAAATACCAGCAGAGGATTTCGCGAGTCCGCAAGAAACATTGAAACATGCCATGCAGAGCTTGAAGCAGGAGCAATGGCAAAGCAGCGTATCGGCTCTAATAAAACTAATGCATCTCTCGAGGATTCAACCAGATTTATTGGACTCCAATATGCCTCGTATATACCGAACCTTGTGCAGGTCACTCGAGCATCTCCATCTTTTTTATCATATATTGTTTGCTCGCTGTAATGAAATGTTATTATATTATAGTTTGTTGCGAAATACGAGGCCACATGTCGTTAGAACTGTCTGCCAGGTAGCGACGGAATTGTACAAGACAGTCCAGTGTACGCAGAGACCAGAATTCGACGAACTTGCGTCCACGTTGCTTTTGAAAAGTACGCACACAAACAAGGGAATCCGGAATGACGCTCAACGCGCCTTGGATTCCATGGTGCAGCATTTGCCTCCTGCATCTTACATTCGGATATTAACCAATGAACACGGTGCTAGGTGAAATGGACTTTGCTTTGTGGATTTAATCTTTGATTAAATCAACGATTGCATTATTATATAATATTTATTACGATTAATTATATTTTTATCATCACGAATTAGATTCGTGTGAAATTTTGAACATTATTTTCTATCTATAGCCACAAGAACCCGTTGATAAGAGCGACCGTGAGTCGATTGCTTTATAGTATTATTAATATTATTGGAGTGGAATGTCTATTGTCAAATCTAAATCTCAAAGATATCCGTCGTAAGATATTCACAATGTGTGCCAAATTTCTTCTTGACGGTAATAATGAAACAAGGTACTCTTGATGTATTGATCTATTGTAAAGATATTGTTAATAACAGTGTCTTAGATACATTTTTTGTGAATCTTTAAAAATCATTTATTATATTTTCTTTAAGAGAAAATGTTTTTTAAAGAATTACAAAAAATTTTTTAATAAGAATTATTCCTTGACAAAAAGATACTCAGATATTTGTGCAGTATTGCAAGTTATAAAAATTTTTGAAATTAAATTATTTATGTAAAATTTAGGAATAAGAATTCTCACCCAAATGATAGGACAAAAATACATACATAATGAGTGTATGTTAATTGCAGAAATGAAGCAAAAAAGACATTAAAAGCGATGATGAGTCATCCTGATTTTGATACCCTATTTTATCAGGATGTAGAACGGAAGATTATTAGTAGCATCGAGAAGCAATTAGTGTCTTTGAAATACAGTCAGATTCATAGCGAGTAACACTATCTGTTATCATTATGTATCAGAAATGTAATGCTATTGGTAATTTCTTAAATAACATATCAATAATAAAACACATTGATATCAATTACCATATTAAGACAGTTACATTAATTGGTTTCCTATTAATATAATTGTTAATTTACTAATATTAAATGATAAATTAAGCAATTATATTATTTAGAGAATGATATTCAAAATTAAACCTATGATAAGAATCCGATGAGTTACGTGAGTAAATGAAAGTTGCAATTCTTAGAATTTTAGTTTGTGCCACTTTTTTCCTAATTATATTCTCCTGATACTTTGTTAATTTTAATTTAATTCAATTTAATTTGAAAATTTAAATTTATGCGTTTCTAATTAATGACATTAATAATTAAAAGTCTGCTTTTTTTCCTTCGCCAGAAGCGGTGGAAACATGTACATATTAGAATTTTGATTAGATGAAAAACATTTTCTTGACTCTTATCTTAGATTTTGACTAAAATTTCATCCGACAACAACAGATCAACCTACAGAGGCCCTCTATCATCCCCGCTAATTTCAATCAGCGCGGCGGTCCTCTTTTCTTTAAAAATGCTTCATTATTCGCACGATAACTTTTCGTAAAATATGATCGCGGTTCGGTACGCGAAATTTTACTACCTGCGTACTCGACGATCGGTCAGTGCTCGAGACGGATGGTACGTAATGACTGAGACACTTGCTACATAATTCGAGCGTATAAATTCCGTCAAGTACAATTAAATGGTTGATACATCACTGCATTTCGTTATTTAAATTATTTAATTCCCGCATTCTATTATACAAATCGCGCAATCCGTCAATCCGCGCTTTGAATGCGAAAACGATGACTTATTTCCGAATTAATGAAAAATCCGAAGCATTAAAATTTATTTATTCCTCAAGAAATAATTTTTGTTAGATAAATGGTCATTAAATCGAAATCAGAACATTAATCTAATGATATTTATTGTGACACATTTCGCAACATTCACATAATATTTATATTTCACACGAAGCGATCCGCTTTGCCGCTTCGAGTATCCGATAACGCTAATGTATATATAATATTTAAGTTGTGTGTATGTGTGTNCGTAACGATATTTTATTTTATTTAATATATAAGAATTATATATTAATAATAAGAACGTACATTATAATATTATTAATAAGTACCTACATTATTTTCTGATTATTGTTAAATCGAAAATATCCAATTATTTAAAAAATACAAAATATCTATTTAATTTGTGGTAACTTACACTATAATTCCCATTTTATTTCTCCTATATATTTTTATCAGAAAGCTATATAAAAGATTTGATACATTTTTGATGAAAATAATTAGAAAAATAATTAGATTAGTTAAAATACCTATTGATTTGTCTTCGATGTAGCCAGATTAATGTTAATATTTTTCAATTACCTTTGGACTTCCGGAGCTCTTTTTATGATTACGAAATTTATTTAGCTATAATAGAGTTGATAGTCTTTCATAGTATCTTATTGCAGGCACTAATTACTGAGGAATTTATTACTTATTTATTACTATATTTAAAGTCTCAAAAATAAGTAAGATATCAGGGGAATATATTACAATTGGATGACCAACTTTTCTAAGAACTACACTACTTTAGGAATTCCTAGAATTTTAAACTCAAAATGCTCGATTTGCAAATTAATTAATATTTTAACAGCTATGACCATTTTTATTAAAACATTTTTTGTCGTATAATGAACATTGGGTGAAACTTTCGAAAACGTCCATGCTCCGATTTGGACGAAATTTTAAAAGTAGGTTCCTTATTTTATATATAAAAATAATTTTAATAAAAACCTATTTTCAAAATTTCACCCTAATTAGAGCATGGACGTTTTCGGAAAAACAACCGAACATCGTTCAAATTACGTTCCATATACATAATTTGAAATTGTCATGAATGCTCTTTGCGCAGAACGATGGACCGTCGGCGATTCGTCTCGGCCCTGATCGGCCCCTCCGTGTTTATGTCACTTGGCTCAGAGGTTATACCGTAAATATGGCGCTCGCCATTACTTGAGACGCGAGACACAACGTCAACGACGCGACAACGACGGGACCCGTTGCGTTCCACAAATCGTCGCGGACCTTCGCCGGCCTCCGGAAGGCGATTGAAAATGTCGTCAGTGCACTGCCGACGTCGCGCATCGTCCATGCCGCAATTCTGCTCGGTATGAATACACACGGTAGAACGCAGCACGACGCGACGCGATGAAATCCGTATACAAGTTGTTCCTGCTGTGCCTTATTCTCGCCGCGCTGATAATCCTGCTCAATGTGACCACCAACTTCTCCAACAAGCTGTACGACCAACCGCCGGCGAGCAGGGAGCGCCTGGCGCTCCCGCGCAAGTCCCCGGGTGGCACGTCCGCGAGCGAGGTGACGATATGCGTGGTGGTGTGCGGGGACAGGCTGCACGAGGCTCTGACCATGCTCAAGTCGGCGCTGGTCTTCGCCAGCAGGCCCCTGCAGTTCGTCATCCTGGCGGAGCAGAACCTGATCCCAGCCTTCAGTGAGAAGCTGTCGGAGTGGCGACTCATCTCCAATAAGACCTTTGACTTCCTGGTGCGGCCCATCACCTTCCCGGACGGCAGCGACGTCGCCATGTGGAAGAAGCTGTTCAAGCCCTGCGCGGCGCAACGACTGTTTCTACCGGTAAGTGGATTAGTTTGTTGATTTACTTCAGCTCTGGCAACGTTTATAAAAGCGTGCAGTTAGATTGACAAGATTCTTACGTTTCAGACCGTGTTAAACGATACGGACGCGGTGCTCTACGTGGACACGGACACCCTGTTCCTGGCGCCGCCGGAGAGGGTCTGGGACGAGTTCAAGAAGATGAACTCCAGCCAGCTGGCGGCTCTCAGTCCCGAGCATGAGGATCCCAATACCGGCTGGTACAATCGTTTCGCTAAGCATCCATATTATGGCAAGCTGGGCGTAAACTCGGGGGTGATGCTGATGAATCTCACGAGGATGAGAGAGTTCCGGTGGACGGACTATGTGATTCCCATTCACAAGGAGTACAGACTGAAAATTACCTGGGGCGACCAGGACATCATCAACATAATATTCCACTATCATCCAGAGAAGCTGTACGTGTACTCGTGCCGCTACAACTACCGGCCGGACCATTGCATGTACATGTCGGTGTGCGCGGAGGCGGAGAGGGAAGGCGCTCTGGTGTTGCACGGCTCCCGCGGCACGTTCCACTCGCAGAAGCAGCCGCCCTTCAAGGCAGTCTACCGGGCCATGCAGGAATACCAGCTGAACACGGACCCGTACGACGAGCTGCTCGTGCCGATGAGGAATTACTTGGCGATGGAGGATAAGTCGAACTGCGGCCGCGTTTCGAAGGTGTTCATCATCCAGCCGGAGTTGCATCTAGCTGCCCGTAACTTGTAAAACTTATACTGAAAAATTTACATACTCGCGCGCCCTTGCGCGAGCTTTTGCTCTTTATATCCTTTTATAAAGACTTTTAGATGTCCGTTTTGTTAACTGATATGGTTATATGCAGATATATATTGAAGCAATAACGAATATAGGATATAAGCATTCGTACGTATTCGCGATGACACTTTCGGCTGTAAACGTAATGTCTGCGTTCTTCCTGTCTCGGAATTCTCAAGAGAGATTTTAGATCCTAAAAAAATACTTAACTACATAAATACTTATATATACATACTTACGTATGTGTCTTAACACATTATGGACTGGTATATTTAAAGAACATGAAGCATAAGGAGCCATCGTGATGTATACAAGCATTTTGCTTTGTTACCTCTTTATGTGACTATGTATGTGACATGTATTACTATTACACAATATGTAAGAAAATGACGTACCAATTATGCCGATTAACGTTAACCAATTATTATCTGTGTTCTCAACTGCACGAATTTATGCGATCCGTCCACAATGTGTTAAGTCAAGGAGTCTAGATACGAGATTCGCGAGCGTAATTCGCGCGCAGATTAGAGAGTATAAATGTGTTAACTCCAAGCGATTCCATATAGACTGAACTTTTTCTATAGTGCATTTGAGTTTTTTTGTTGACAAGTGCGCTATGTTGTTACTGTTTGTACGAGGTGCGGAGCGGCGAATATGTTGTTATGCATTTTTATCCGATACCTTTGGACAATACTCGAACGGTGCTGGGCGATCGGCGCTTATCTTTGGAGTACTCGGCCCTTAAGGCAAGATACTATCGCGATATCGCTACGTGTACTGGATACACTTGGCGAAAGATGCTGTCATCTTTCTTGATATTCGAGGCTTTCAAGATATTATGCTAATAATAGTAGAATAATAGTAGAAAGGTAACATTTGAAAGAAGAAATGTCGGGTCCATCGTTAATAGCGTCGACTTTTCTGTTTTCACGGGTCTTATACGTGCAATTTATCGGGGATAAGCTCTGATCGCGACACGGGACTACTTTAAAAATGATTCAATCCCGTTTCGAAAATCTCTCTAAAATTGGAGAATGAATCTGTTTTTTTTATATGTATAAAAAAATGTAATATTAACGTATACTATTTTCAAAATAAGCGTCTTGTATTTTAACGGGACAGTAATCGATAATTGGTAAGAATGAGTATATGAATTATAGTGTAATACGTATAATGAATTGAAATTCTGGCGAGTGTGTTCACATTTTTACAATTTTTCATCTTTTGTACGGTTTTGTACGATACGCATTTTGCATCGTTCAATGACCCGTCGATGCCATTTGTGATACTTTTCCTATAGATATTGTATAATACAGCTTAAATAAAAGATCTATCTAAATATACAAAAGTGTGTAGTTTTATTAACAATAGTTTACTCGATAAAACTTATTTTACCAACACTATATACCAAAAAATTTGAACTGTTTTATTGTTTCGTTTCATCATCTAAACATTTGTCTTGAAACATATGAATCGAAAGAAAAGAATAATTTCCTCTCGGGACATAATTGCTTTATTGGTGAAGATAATAAAAAAAAATTAATTTTCATTATTTTAAAATATTTTTTAAAATAATGCAATGTTTTTTAAAATATTGCCTTTTTATTTTTTAAAATAATTTTTTTTTTAGAGAGAGAGAACTCACAATAGTGAGTTCGATTCGTATCCCATTGTTAGTATTATGACGCAGCGACGAACACCAAGCGAGGCACTCAAGAGGGGTCGGCCGATGCGAGAAGGGGCCGAGCGCGATCAGTCCTCTCGCCGCTGCTTTCCGCTCACGGTGGCACGCGAGCTCGTGAAATCGGCCTCGCTCGATTTTCACCCGTTGTACGTAATGTTCTCCTGTGTTCGAAGTATGTGTTGTCAGTGCTAAACAAATTGGGGGAGAAACAGAAATTTGCACAGGTGGAACTCGTTCAAATCTTCTACCAGGAAAGGGTTCCCGGCGGAAATTTATTTTTTTCGGATATATACTGTAAAACTCTGCAAATATGTGAAAAGGAGAATTTTAAGGTATACATACAGAACCGCACGATGTACACGAATCGTTTGTTCTAGAAAGGACTTTACTTGAGGATTAATCAAACCGCAAGTATCCTTGAACGGCAGATAATAGTCGTTGAGAAGTAACGTGCGGTCGTAATGAGAAGTTTTTTTAAGGGAAATAGCAGTGGAATGCCTTATTCTAAATACAATAATATTACCGGTCATCTTCTTTCTCCTGAAAGTTACGATTTTTAGAGTTTTTTCTGAAACAAACTGATTCGATTAAAAGCAGTGTACGAATGAACTGTTTACAGTTTAGTGAATTATGATTAAATATTATTTTTTTATTTTAATTACGAAGTTTAATGTTCAGAAAGCGATGTAAAAACGAGTTTAAGTGCATTTAGTGGTAAAAACCCACGACAGAAATCTCGTCGAAAGGAGGCGAATCGCCGGTTATTTATTTCACGTTTTCACGGGTAATATACTGATATCCACTCAGCAACTAGCTGAATGGTGAATGCGAGGAAAGAAATTCGCTTTTAACGCGCTATTAAACACGTTTCGTTTCTAAAAGACCCGATATTAATTTGCGATGAAAAATCAGACTTATATTTGTCAAGAAGTATCGATATGTAATTGCTCAAAGCGTTTGCAAAATAAAATATAGAATATCTTTGAAATGATATATCCGATACATTTTTATTTCTTTAAATTGTCTAATTTTTAGATTTTCAATTAATAAGAGAATCCAAATTTTTTTCCTCTAAATTCTCATCGCAAATTTAAATGATTCTAATTTCGCCGTCTGCGAAACAAAGAGATATACCTGATGTTTTTATTTAATTTTTTCGTATCATCTGCCTTCTCAATTCTCAACAAAATTGTAAACAGAAGTTCAAGTCTCCTCCAAATTCTCATCGTGAAAATCGACATGACAGGGGAAGTTAAATCAAAATCTAATTTCCCTAATTTTCTGCGATAAATTCTCATCAGTTTCCGGATAGAACAAAAAGTCATGATAATGTCAAAGCGACCTCAAATGATGTCAAAATGATAAAAAAAAAAGATTAAATTATGATTGAAAGGTGAATTTTGTATTCTCGTCATTTTGATGTCACTTGACACTATTATGACTTCCTGTTCTGGGCTCTCTCTCTCTTCCCCCGTTTCCTACGGGATGATTCCCGATTCACGAGCCGTTGCGGACTCGCGGGCCGACGCGAATCGCGAGTCTCACTCGCGCCTGCAGCTCGCGATAAGGATCGAGCGGTCTAGCAAAGCGATAACGGGTAAACGATAACGGGCGGACGAGTGGAAAGAAAGGGGTATTTAGGTCCCGGTGGCTGGCAGTTGCGGCGACGTACGCGTCGCGGCCGATCGCTGCTTGCTCCGTGCTCCCGCTGGATAGAGTGCCCCCTCGGCGCTCCGCCGTCGTTGCCGTTGTTGAAAAAAACCACGCGGATACGGATACGGACAGGTGCGCGTGGCGAGAGGAAGAGGTGAGAGAGGCCGGTCTCTGCTCGGTCGCCGCGTTCCGGACGGGCGTTGCGTGCGTTATTTGTACTCGCCGGCGCGTACTCGCTCGTAACGTTACGGTATTGACGCGTATATACCGCTGTACAGGGTGTCCCGAAAACCGCCGACACGGGCTTTCGCCCAGATAGAACAACAAGTCACAAAGATGTCAAAATGACTCCAAAATGTCATTATTGTGTCATTTTATCGCTGTTTTAATGTTATTTTCATGTTAATATGGTGTCATTATAATTCTCTTGTTCTACCTGGGTCCCCAGATAGAACATAGAAGTCATAATAATGTCAACGTGACGTCAAAATGACTTCAAAAACTCACTTTTCGATCATAATTTCATCATTTTTTTTTTGTCATTTTGACATTGAGGTCACTTTGACATTATCAGGACTTTTTGTTCTATCCGGGAGGTTTCCCGTATGTGTTCGACGAGAGTTGTTAAAGGGAATAAGAGGAGGCGGGCGCGCCGCGCTATACTTTCGCCGCATTACGTCCCGGTACTCGCGCGACGTACCTGTTATCTTTTATCTCGTTTGTCTCTCGCGCGCGGCACGCACTCGTGGCCCCGTGCGACGTGGCCGAAACGGAGAAGAATCAGAAATTACCGTTGCGTAATTATCTACCGCTCGATCCGCGACGTCTCTATCTCGCTGGAGAGGAGAGACGTTTATCTTCGCGCCGGATTGCCACTAATTGCAGACGCGAGATAAGCGACGTTTATTGAGTAAGCTTTGACCGGACGGTTGAACAATCAGGAGAGAGTTGTTTCCCGGTGTTAACGCACCGTGGAATAAATGTCAAACGTTGGGGACACAGTCAAATACTGCATCCCGTACATGTATATCTAACGAAGCAAATATAAATCGCCGCTAATTAGTCGGCAGAGCGAGAGGCAGGATTTAATGAAAGAAAAAAAAAAAAAGGAAATCTCACGTTGACGCATGTCCACTCTAATTTTTTTATTCCTAACCGGATTGAAGAATTTTTTAATTGTTCACCGGCACAATTTATAATGGCGAACGAGCTTGATGAGGAGCCCAATCGCGATGCGCGGCACAATTTCTTTCTGGACTCGAGCGGGATGATTGACCGTAATCGGAGACAATTGGAATGGCGATATTGCGCGGCGTTGACAATTTGCATTGTCGCAGAAGAATACCGTTTACGAAATCCGCGATAGCTTATTAATCAGAGGTTGCGACGCAGACGCCAACGACCTGTAAACCGAATCCTTCGTGCCGTTTGTACGGATCGGAGTACATCGCGGCCTGCTATCGCAGATTTTACACCGTTCCGATAGATTGCGAGATAAAATTATTTATCATTGCATGTTTAATTCAATGATTAAAATATTAGCTCGGAAATGATCTAAATATCTCTTTCGGAAAAAAAGAGCGAAGGAACTATCGAAGATGAAATTTATGTGAATTCTTGACGTGATACGATTTCGAGATAGAAATTGAAAAGCTTTGTGATTGTCGCGTCGTCGCAAATATATGCAGAATTCACTTTTGCACATTCTGCAGTTATCGATTTAATTAAAATCGGACCGGTTTGCATTCTCGACTTACTCGCCACTATTTATTACAGCCGAAAGAAAGCATGTTAGGTTTGAGATAATATGAATAGCGATTGCGTCATGTTATCTTAAAATTTGAGGTGACTAAGGAAAGGCGAAGTTTGCGAATGACGCTGGTGATTTTGTCGTATTTTCCTTCCATCCTCGTTGCGTAACGTGGATCGGCAAGAACAATGTTTTTCAACGCACTTGCGTGACGCCGGACAGCGTCGCGCGACTTTTGTTGATAGTTCAGATGAGAGCGTGCGATGAAATATTACGGGACGATGAGAAAATAACACAGGTAGAATTAGCGGGGGAACTGTAAATACATTTCGACTCGGCGTGACACGACAAATGCTGGATTTGTTTTTATTATTGTCCCAGAACCTCGGAATCCCGAGGTAAATTTAGATCTCAATTCCCAAGTAGCAGGCTGAAATTATTTGTTGTCATTTTAACGTGAAAATGATGACACATAACGTTAGCTTGCTATCTGAGTTCCGAGTCGCGATCACGAAGTTGTTATCGCGCGCGATTAAGTAAGGCTTAAAACTGTTGCATGCATGTACGATGGATATTCTGAGACATTCTATCACGCATACTTCTATTTATAACGACTTCGTGTACTCGTAATACCAATTAAACGAATACACTAATTATAAAAAAGAAATCACATAATTTTTTGCTGATATCGATTCAACTCAAATAAAGAATAAAGAAAATTAGAAATTTGCGAGGAAAGCTTAGAAAATTTTTCACGGATGTGTCCGAAGCCGCGAAAAGACGGAGGGAAACTGGGTACACTGAGAAAAAAATATAGTTACTTTTGGCCTCAAACATAATTTTATGATATTTCTAACAATAAATATGATTAACTTAACTATATGCATTATTATGTTGACCATAATTATCGTTAGAAATATTATAAAATTTTGGTTGAAGCCAAAAGTAACTATATTTTTCTCTCAGTGTACAAAACCGACATTACTCCTCGAAAGGAGATGATTCAAGCAAATAATGAGCACTGTATGAAAGGAGACCACCGCAATTTACGATCCTCGTGGTGCGAATCGCAAACGAGGCTCGGTAAGGAAGGCTCGCTTTGCTTAAAAAGACGTTACGTAAAAACCGTTTCGAGGTTTCTTCGGGAGACGTTCCCGGTTTCCCGGGGAAGATAACGAAGACGTCGCGCCCGAGAGGCGCGTGTGCCTAATTAATACGCGCGTTGTTCCGTGCGTGACCGCCGCGCTCGTCAGAGTGATTTCGCACAAAGTTGGAGATAAGCATGTAACGCACAGAGAAGAAACGAACGCCGCGCGAGTACGTAATAGATACCCCCGACGACGTAACATGTGGCCGATACCTGTTTTTATCTCCCTACGCGCCCGGCGAATCGCGAGATTGCAATTATCCTCCTGCGGTTCTCATTTCTCTTATCTATCAATTGCACCGGAGAATTGAACGCTCGATGGCGGGATTACTCCGATTCGATCGCTAATTTAATTTCTTATCCGCTTTCTTAGGAGATTTTCTAAGGAGCTGCGCTCCTTAGATTGATATAATTACAACGGAAAAATAAAAATCGAGTTTTAAAATACCTTTTTTAACGAGATCTCGTTTGATTAAATATATTCTGAAGTCTTTAAAATGTAGGAAAAAATTGCCAGGCTTCTTCCAATAATTATATAGCTTGCACATTAGAGAAATCTTTAATTTATTACACTGAGAGAAAAATATAGTTAATTTTGGACCAACCATAATTTTGTAATATTTCTATCAATAAGTATGATTAAATTAATTATATGCATCATTACGTTAACCATAATTATCATTAGAAATATTATAAAATTGTGTCCATAAGTAACTATATTTCTCTTTCAATGTACATTGTAAATTAAAATAATTTAGAGTCTTACGCAACCCAAATAATTCTATAAAAATTTGACAGACTTTATACGTGCTCCATAAATCCTTCCTACTCATATAACATCATAAATCACTGTCGGGATCATGTCGATTGCACCGCGAGATAAAAGCGCGAGAGGATCGGGAGAAGGCTCGCGCGTCTTACTCGTTATCAACCTGCCGGTCTCAATAACTCAATTCCACGATGAGAATCCAGGAGTATCGTCACGGCGGATTGTGCATAACGGGGCCTTTCTTTGTAATTTATTCACGCAGAATCGAGGATGCCGCTGTTCAAGGCGCGGGCCACGCCGAGGTCGCCGGTAAGGGAGAAAGCTGCGAACGGCGTGCAGCATCGCAGCAATCATCATCAGCAGCAGCATCATCATCATCATCATCAGGCTGGTGGTGACAATGGTCATGACAGCGGGGCAAGTGGTAACGGTACCGGAAGCCGGTCGGGCAACGGCGCTCCTCTTCAGCAGGAACAGACGAGATCGCCGGTCCCGAAGCCGTCAACGTTGGTCTTCCATTGCCAGCTGGCTCACGGCAGTCCCACGGGGCTGATATCGGACTTCAGCAACGTCCGGGAGCTGTATCAGAAGATCGCCGAGCGCTACGACCTGCCCGCGGAAGAGGTGAGCGCGAAGATGACGCGAAACGCCGCGAAAAAGTTTGTGTATGTCACAACTTTCTATTCAGGAAATGAAAGGATTCGATGGTGCAGATCGAAGGACTCGACCTTGTTGTCAATTCGTTAGACCGCTTCTTTGTGGCAATAGACTCGACTGTTGGGCGTTACATCTTATGTTGCCGACTAATATAGTTTCTGGGTTTTATTTTATTTTAATTTTCTGGCAAATACATTTCTATCTTCTCATTTAATACTAATTATTAGGATATTCTTTAATCCTCGTGAGTCTGTTTTTTCACAAATTTTACTTTCACCGAGGTGAAACTGTATCGGACTATCTGGTTCGCTTCTTTCGGAAGTGAATTCGGATGTCGCGTGCCAGCACGGAGATAATAAAGAGAATATTGCTTGGGAATGCGGGTAAAATTACGAGTCCTCCTTTACATTCGGAGAAATCGGTAACGCGGGTTCGGTGTTTTCAGCGCGAGGCGACCCAATGTAGGGAGAAACGGCACCGGACGCAGGAAGCGCCGGTCACGGACCGTGGCCTCTCTCGTCGACCTGGCGGATATGTCTCGGCAGGCGAGAGAGAAAGAGCAGAGTGCCACGTGTAATGCGTCGTGTAAACGCGGTCGCCGCGATGTAACCAGGTCGCTCGTCGACACGTTGTGGGTCGTTTGAAGCGCGGGGGGTCTCTATAGCTTCTCTCGCAATCTTTTTGACTAGACAAGTCATCGCAGCACCGTGCTTTATCGCGACAATCAATGACGAGAATGAGAAAAACAAGGGTTTAAACAGAATGTTCGCAATAAAATTTCAATGAGAAACACGTTTATGTTAATGACTAAGTTTAAGTTTGTTAAATGATCGCCATGAAGAAGTAACATCAAATTTAGAACGAAACGTTTTACATAACGTTTTAATAAAATAAATTTAATGAAATAATACAAAAAGATGAAGAATTGAAACAGAAATTATTATAAAATTGTAGTGTCAAGTCAACCAACGTCGAAAATTAAGCGAGAGTTTGATGTTCCAGATTCTCTTTTGCACGCTCAACACGCACAAGGTGGACATGACGGAGCTGTTGGGCGGACAGATCGGCGTGGGCGATTTCATATTCGCACACAAGAAAGGTCACTATGCGTTATACGTTCGCGCAGTTAGAAAGCACAAGTTGTAGAAGTGAAAAAAAAAAAGGAAAATAATTAATGCGTTTTCGGTGCAGGCCGGCCGAAAGAAATCGAGCTGGTGAAAACGGACGACGCGTTGGGCCTGACGATCACCGACAACGGCGCCGGTTACGCTTTCATAAAGCGCATAAAGGAAGGCTCCGTGATCGACAGGATAAAAGTGATCGAGGTGGGCGATCACATCGAGAGGATCGACTCGACCAGCCTCGTCGGCAGGCGGCACTTCGAGGTGGCCAAGATGCTCAAGGACATACCGAAGGGCTCGAGGTTCACCTTGAGGCTGGTGGAGCCGCAAAAGAATGGCTTCGGCAGCATCGGGCCGCGCGGAGACCTGAAGAAGGGAAAGAAGGCCGGCTACGGATCCGGCAAGGAGACCCTGAGATTCAAAGCCGACGGTAGCGCGCAAATCGTAGAGCAGGTGCGTGAAGGAAGTATGTGCGTGAGATTACGGTTCAAGTGACCGTACTCGCGTGGCGAATAAATAATATTATCGGGAGCGATGTTTCTCTGATAATATTCGAAAACATGAGTAAAACAAGTGTTAATTTCCTCTATTATGATTTAAATTATGTAGATACCACTAATTCGGTATCATTTATTTAACATGCGTTGTCTTCCTCATGAATGAATAACTGCGAAGGCCGAGCGATAATTGAGAATGTTAAATAAATGTTTGCGCAGATTGATGATGCCGCTGCGATAGGCGTCGAAAAGATTAACACTATCTTGGAGAGTTTCATGGGTATCTCTGATACGGAGTTAGGTAAGTTTGATCTCGATATAAGGCTTATAATAAGAGTAATAATATATAGTGTAATAATATATAATTTTCCATTCAAGTACCCAGGTAACAAACTGATGTTATTTATCGTCATTCTGACGTCAAAAAGATCAACTTTTTGACAACATTTGATGTTAAAATGACGACAAATAACGTCAGCTTGCTACCTGTATTTTTTATTGAATTTTTTTGTATTCTCTCTTTCTCTTTTTGTTCTGTTTCTTTATTTTATTTTACAAAAGATTGACGAAAACTGACTATTGTTACATCTGATTTATTCTGCAGCTACGCAAATCTGGGAGCTTGCCGAGGGTAAATGTAACAGTATAGACTTCGCCGAGGCGATAGACAATTCCGACCTGGAGGACTTCGGTTTCACCGACGAGTTTGTGATCGAATTATGGGGCGCCGTGACGGATGCCAGGGCGGGCCGGCATCGATGACGCGAGGACTAACGTTGAAATGACGAATCGGCACCGTCTACGTCGAGTGACACTGGAATTACTTGTGAACGAACATTGGAGTGTTTTTCTAATTAAGAGGAACGACGTTCGTTTATTCTCGTGTTAATGTGATTCAGAGAGTTACAAGTGTATTTAACGCCAATCGTGATTTCTTCTTCGAAACTGTTTATTTTTCAAAAATGAAAAATGATTTGATTCTTCAAACTCTTAATGCGGAAGAATCGAGCACTCGACGTATTCGGTCCTAAATGCGCGGCGAAGATAGGTTGAAATCCGCGTATTACACTGTACATTGTGTCATATGACAAGAGCGTAGGCTTAAACTGAAGAAAAAGAGAACGATGAAAGGAATCTTTTAGATTACGTTGAAAATTGATGAAGCTTTTTTTTTTGCCTTGACAGCGAAAAGAGAACTTTCAATATTACTCGTAAGATATATCGTATTATCTCAAAGAATTATATTTAAAAAGTATCATTAAGTTGTGCTGCAAAATTTTTTTTATTATATGAAAGCACACGATTTCCTTGCGATCGCAAAATAATTCTGTTTAATCAAATCGATATCGACCTGCGAAAAACATGCTGACAACAATATTAGCGACAATTAGTATTAATTATTCGAACGGCAGTGTAAACACTGGCGTTATCAAATGACGTCATCGCGTTGGTATCGATATCGACAATATTATTCTAACACCGTATAAGTATTCATCGATCCAGACAACAGGCGAGTCTAGAAAACATTTCGAAGACGTTTTCTTAAAGATATCTTAAAGTAATCTGGCGCTCTGATATTTTTCATTATTTGGATACACGCAATGAAGATAAAATTCTATGAAAAAACGTTAACAAGAACAGGACAAGAATTCCCGCGTGTAATTAATTTTTATTTTATCAGAAAAATGACATTTAAAAATCATAAAGATATCTTAAAACCACGCTTTAAAGACACCATAAATGGGAACATAAAACATCTTAAGAATGTCATAAAGTTGTCTTTACGATAATCTCGAAGTCTCTCAAGAACTTTATGACGTTTTACAAGATGTTTTAACGTTCTCCAGGGAGCGTTCGGAAAATGTTACTCTACAGTGGGACAAGAACCCTAACAGCACATGTGTAGATTCTGAGAATGTTCAGGAGAGATGGCAGTAATAGAAAATATTATAGGGATGTTCTCAATCTATTTGAATAATATATTCTTAGTACATTCTATAGAAATATAGATTGTTCGAACAATATCATGTACTGTTAGGGAATAAATTAATATATTTGAATACATTTGTAAGTTCAGACGATGTGAGCATGCGAGTAGCTATTGTATTTAATCCTGAGAAATAAAGCCTTTGTAACAAACACATGATTTTTTTATTAATACTACGTATCGGATAAATACGGAGTGCAATCAAATGTTCCGATATCGCTATTTATAGAATGTAATATCGTTACTCAACGAGGGTTGGCATTCGTTATCTGACAGAGATAACGATGAGGAGAAATCAGTCTTCCATTGCAAACTGACGAATTGGTATTATTTAGATTTGAAATCTTTATATTATTAACTGAATTTTTTCATTTTGAACAATCAGACTGTTTTTATAGAATAGCAGAACGTAAGCGCTAAAATTGCAACTAATTTTACGTTTATTCAAATTAATATAAAACATTTAATATAGAAATTAATATAGAATTGCATTTTGTAAATTTTCATAGCTAATATAATATATAATTAAATACATAAAAATATAATTTAATATGCAATAATATATATTAATCAAATAAATATATTAATATGTAATGTATTAAATAAAATACAATAAATAAGAGCACTTATTTCCTTATGGTTATTTTTGTGCTGTAAATACTGGGCCCTGAAATTCATCGGTAGATATTCACACAATTAATTAAA
This sequence comes from Tetramorium alpestre, assembly GCA_021460005.1. Taxonomy (NCBI): domain Eukaryota; kingdom Metazoa; phylum Arthropoda; class Insecta; order Hymenoptera; family Formicidae; genus Tetramorium; species Tetramorium alpestre. The sequence goes on along the minus strand of JAJVSH010000168.1, from coordinate 223,325 downwards.
TTGTTTGTAGTCTGCCTATAAGATAAAATTATTAAGAAGTCGTATAAGAATCTCGTATTAAGGAATGCAATTTAAAAACGAATGACAGAAAACGTTTGTTTGTTAGGCCACCAATCGTCCCTCATTTAGATCAATATCTATTATCTGCATATCATTTAAAAGCTGACGTCCTCGCTGCAAAACGGTGTAAACACGATAAACACGTTTTCTTTCGACGGAGTCTTATTTCACAATAACGTAGGCTTTTTCGGAACCCAGAAGGAGAAGAAAGCATAGTGCCTAAGGATAAATTTACAATAAAAAAAAAACAATATTGTATCAGTTATGCTTCTATCTCCGAAAATAAGACGCTAAACGTAGAAAGACGTACTCGAAGTTTGAAATCTCTTATCTCTGAAAACATTTCTCAAGTTTAATACGTTCCTGATCGCTTCGAATTGAAACGTCGAGTGTCGACGCGCGCTTCGTTCCGTCCAGTCACCGTCCGCGCCTCCGTGTGAAAGTATTCGATGTGAGGTTAGATTTCGCGGCGCGAAATTTCCGGGAGATCGCTGCGAGACGATATTTCTTCTCTCCGAGGCTGATCATAGCGTGATCCAAAGCCAAAAGGTACCTGGGCGGAACGAACAAGCTATTCCAGGAGGAATTGACGCGGTATCGGAGTAGTCTCGCCTTAACCTCCAATGCCGACGGATCTGCATTAGTCTTGCGAATAACAATTGTCCATTTAGCATACGGTGACCATGGCATTCGCGTTGAGAGGGGTCAGCGGTATATTTCTGCGTTGGAGCAGCGGTCCTCGGGGTTCCGTAAGAGTATCACGGGTGCGTAAACAGCATGGCTCTCGTTGTCGTTATCAGACATATAGCCTACGCCGGAAAAAATTATCTTAGTTCTCTATTTGTTTAACGATTGTAATTATCAGCGTGTACTTCATGTAGAATTTTTAGAAATGTAATTACATTTTTTGGCATTTAATTATTTGTTTAAAAAATTTTTTTTTTTTTCAATGATCTGTTACTTTAATATAGTTCATAAATCTTGATTTTTAAAATTATTTTTATCTCTGGATATATATTTTATGTCTCATTGTGTAATTTAAACGAAGGCAGGTCTAACTTAATTCTTGTTTAACAGGTATTCGCTGCTAATTTTTCTATCAAAGCAAATGTCCCAGAAGCGGAGCCAGAGGCAGAGAAATTAAAAACACCAATAGGGAATGGCAAAGTGTTCAAAAGTGTAGAGGAAGCTGTATCCGATGTACATAACGGGGCTAAACTTTTAGTTGGTGGATTCGGTCTCTGTGGCATCCCAGAGAATTTAATAGCAGCTGTGCTGAAGAGGGGCTCTAAAGATTTAACAGTAGTTTCGAATAATGCTGGAGTGGAAGACTTTGGCCTGGGTATATTGCTGAAGAAGCACAGAATCAAAAGGATGATTGCATCATATGTGGGTGAAAATCCTGAATTCGAGAGGCAGTACCTCAGCGGCCAGTTGGAGGTTGAGTTAACGCCGCAGGTAATATTTTGAAGACGAGAAAAGGTGTGTCATAAATCTCGAAAATTTTTACAAATCGTATAACTGCTCACTTAGGGTACTTTGGCGGAACGTGTAAGAGCAGGTGGCGCCGGCATTCCGGCTTTCTACACTCCCACAGCTTTTGGCACTATCGTACAAGAGGGCAATGTCATTGTAAAATACGACAAGGACGGCAACGCCGAGATATCGGGCGAGCCGAGAAACGTGAATGAGTTCAACGGGCGAAACTATGTGCTGGAGACCGCCATCACTGGCGACTTTGCGCTTGTGAAAGCGTGGAAGGCCGACACCGCCGGTAATCTAGTCTTCCGCAAGTCGGCGAGGAATTTTAACCCTGTGATGTGTAAGGCAGCCAAAGTGGCAATCGTCGAAGTGGAAGAGATTGTGGAACTTGGACAATTAGAACCTGATCAGATTCATCTACCTGGCATTTTCGTAGACAGGATTGTGAAGGGGCCATCTTACGAGAAACGGATTGAGGTTGGTGCTTATTTATCTCGATCACTCGTTATGCATATTTATGCATATGCAAAGTTATGTAAATGGCTCATAAATATAATTTTTTTGCATTTTTTGCAGAAACGTTCGACAAAACAAACCATGAAACCAAAGAAGGTGACACCGGCTAGTAAAGCGAGAAATATGATTATTAGGCGCGCTGCTCTCGAATTTAAAGATGGAATGTATGGTAGGTGTAAAATAAACTTATTAAATATTTGGATTAAAAGAAGTACAAATTGATCTTGAATAAAAAAATCAATCAAGTTCTTTTATCAATGTTGCGTTTGATAAATTGAAAAATTTTGCAGCAAACTTGGGAATTGGTATACCTATGCTTGCTAGTAACTACATCCCGAGAGGTGTCAAAGTGACATTGCAATCAGAGAACGGTATTCTTGGGTTGGGCCCTGTACCGGACGAAGATGATGTCGACGCGGATCTTATCAATGCTGGAAAGGAAACTGTAACGATTTTGCCCGGTGCCGCTTTCTTTAGTAGTGATGAAAGTTTCGGCATGATTAGAGGGTACATGATTATTTAAATGAGCATTTTAAGTTTTTAGCATGTTCCTTTCACGACAAATGTCAGAAGATGTCTCAAAGAAAATGCCTATGAATTGTACTTTTTATGTATACAGAGGTCACATTGATCTGACAATTCTTGGAGGCATGCAAGTGTCGGAGACTGGAGATTTGGCTAACTGGATGATACCGGGTACAATGGTAAAAGGTATGGGTGGTGCAATGGATCTTGTTTCTGCGGAGAGTACGAAAGTAGTGGTAACTATGGAACATACAGCTAGAGATGGAAGTCCGAAGATTTTGAAGAATTGCACATTGCCCGTCACAGGTAAGGCCCGTAATATTTCAATTTTAATAATTTCATAATTTTTCTCAAGTTTATGCCTTTTAGTATTTCGTTATTTAATGTTGGTCAATACTCTTTAAAGCTAATTATTTTATAATATTTTTGTATTTCTAGTCATTAAATAATTAAACTGTAATCATTTTTTTTTTACATCTTTTTGTAGGTCAACAATGCGTAGATTTAATTATCACAGAGCTCGCGGTATTTGAAGTGGTGAGAGGAGAAGGATTAAAGCTTATTGAGATCGCACATAATGTCGATATTAGCGATGTTGTCAGTGTAACGGGCTGTGAATTCAATGTCGCTGACGATCTTAAAGAAATGGGACAAGTTTTGGACGAGGACTTATAAATTATAATATATTTCACAAATTGTAAATATGATATGTGATATGATAATTCAAATCATGATAGTTTCCTGAAAGTAAATTTTTAATATACTTTACAAGTTATAAATATGCAATTTAAAAAATAAATAGAGTTGTTGATTATGCAGTTATGTTTCGATTGATATTTCTGTTTTCCAGAAAGATCTGTACTTTTCATGTAATATATTGTAACGTTTAAATTATCAGGTGAACATAACATAATTAAGTACCCATTACATTAACTGCATTATATTGTATACAATAATTCGTTAACTCGTTTTCTAAATGTACATATATTTTTGTTATAAATCAAAATTATTTATATATGTCACGCAAGCAAATAAAATTACTATATATACTAATTATAACTATGATAAAATAATTTTATAACATTATATGAAATAAAACTTTAATATTTTTGATATGTGTTCTTTTTTTCTTTGATCGATATTTCTAATTGAATGTTATTTACAATTTTATATACATTAAGAATTTAAATTAAGTAAATGTAATACATACGTTATATCCAATCGGCACAAATCCGAATATTTTGAGAATTTTGTTCAATATGACGATCATGTTAAATGTGGATTTAATATATTTAGCAATTCATTATTCCCTAAATTTTGCCTTCACTCTGGCGGGTAGCGGCAACAGATATAAGACGCTGTTCAATATAATAAGACCGACGGCGAATGCTAAAGAGATTAGGAGATTCAGATCCACATTTAATACCTCGGAAATGTTCTCGCCCTCTCTGGTGAAGCGTTCTATGAGATAAGTCTTGCCATCAGGATACCTGCAGAGCTCAGGTATGCCAGGACAAGTGAAGCTCTCGTTGTAGGACAGATTAGACAAGATGGGGGTGTCAATGACCAGTTGGTTCAGCGCCAGAGATGAGTATCTGGTCGGCAACGCAGTCGTCACCATTGCTAACCAATAGGGTAGATTTTTCAGGCTACGAATCGCTCCTGACGCGACCACCAGAGACAATAGGGTCATATATAATACTGTGATAGCACCTATTACAGGTTTACCGACCACCATCAGCACGGCTACCGTCACTTGTTCCGCCGCCACATAACTGGACCACAGAATACCGGAAGCGTACGCCCACGAGGTGAGGTCTAGATCCAAAATGTGAATCAGGATTACAGTTGTTAGCATCGTCGATATGAAACTCAACGGAAGACTCAGCATGGTGTACGCGGTGAGAAACATTGCGCCGCCGTAGAGGCCTTCTCGCTTTTCTTGATAATACCTTGCGCGGAAACCTGAAACTATATCAATCCTTATAATGTAATTGAAAGCTGTAGAAAAAAAACTTTAGCATATTTTGAACAATACGAATAGAAAAGACTTCAAAAAGTCTTAAATATTTCTTGAATATCTTTAAACTCTTGATATGTGCAATATCATGACATTAAAATCATATATTATCTGTTCTTCTTGATTAATCTGTCGACTTACACAAAAGCGACGTTGCGGCTATCCCGGCGACGTAAAACAACGTCAAGACGTTGAAAATCAAGCCACCGGTTTGCAAGAAAATTCTTGATTGAAAGCGATTTGAAGGCGAGTATAGTATGCTCATTAGAGCAACCACGAATGGCAGTAACAGCAGGCGAGCGGCAAAGTGTCCCAGGCCGATCTTATTGAACGAGAATGTAGCTGCCATACTTCGTCTAAATGTAACAACATGATTGCGAATGATTAATAAGTCATCCTAAAACTGTCGACCTTAATTTTACTGATTTTACAGTTAACTAGGAAATAATTTTCTTTTGACACATATAATGTCAAGAAGATAATATCAAATATTAAAAGATTTATTATATTAACTGTCAACGAAGTTTTTTCAAAAAATTGATTTCGAAGAATTTGCTCTAGTTGAGCCTTAATTTTAACTCAAATAATGTGAGAGTATACTTTCATGTATGATTATATAATTTCGGAGACTCACAAATACAATGCCAGAAGAGTGGAAAAGCATCCAGGTTTGATTCCGCGTCCTAAACCCTTATGCATGATGCCGAGGGTCGTGTCTTTCATGCTGTGCGGCATTTGTGGTCCTTCTTTCATGTAAAGCACTCCATCCACCTTGAATTTCTCGACCAAGACTGATATTTGCTGATTGGACTCCAGAAAACGATCTCTCGAGCGGCGATCCACGGTCGACAAGCATACTGAAAAAGCGACAAACATATCGAGTTGTTAATTAATTATTTTATTACTTAAAAAGTATCTTTGTCGTTGTTAAAACATTTTAAGAACTTGTTTGTAAAATAATAAAAATTGCTGGAATAATAAATATTACTTTCTAAACTATCGTTCTGTGTTATATACTTACGGTAGTACATCAAAGGATTCTCCAGTTCCGGACACGGGAAGCCGATGTACGTAAAGTAATCCAACATGCTCCTGGTGGGTCCTGAATAGACCACCGCGCCCAGACACAGCAATGTTACGCGACTGACAAACGGCAATACATCAGATCTGGGTGTTTCCATGGTGAGAACGACGATGGAACCACGTCTGGTGGCGTAGGACCATAGCATCGATACGATGAGATACGTGTTGAGGGGATCGGTGTCCCAGGTCGGCTCGTCCAGCAGCAACAGGGTCGGATCTTTAGCGAGCTGTACGCCCAGCATCAGCCGTCGATATTCCGGCCTGGTGAGGTCGTTCACCGACCGGTTGGCGACCTGCGAGAGCGCGAGGTCGGCGAGGGTCTGCCGCACCCGGCTCTCGCGATTGTTCAGATTGGCGAGCCACGTGGCGTACATCAGGGTCTGACGAACGGTCAGACTTGGTAACAGGTGACACCGGTGAGCCACGTAGCCGCCGTGACGCCGGAACAGCTCCGGCGTCAGCAGGTTGCCGTTCAAGGTAACCCGCCCCCTCGTCTCGCCCTCCGCTCTTCCAGCTAATAGAAATTCAAGTCCAAGTTATTTTGAATTAACGCGTCAGTCTTAATTACTGTCTTTTTCCTCGATACTTTTTTTATTCATTTTTGATAAGATTTTATCAGAAATATTATGAGAATTTTCTCAGTCTCATAGTGCGGCAATATGCCAGGTATTATGAAAGGTATTATGAAAGGTATTAGAAAGGACTAGCCATGGTAAAGTTTAATTAAATTGTAAAAGGCTGTCTAGCTATATCTCTTGCAATTTTACAAAACGTTATGACATAAAAAGAATAATTGAAATTACTCACCGATAACATCGAGAAGCGCTCGTTTGCCGGAGCCCTTTGATCCTAAAATGGCCAAGACCTCTCCGCCGTGAACGCGGGCTGATACATCTCTGAGCACTGCGGTAGGTTCGGATTTATTGATGCAAGTTCCTTCAATCACCACTGAAGTGGAATGGAATACGTTGGATATGTCCAGAACGCAATCGGATGGAATCATCTTGAGAGTTGGAGTTACGTTCGGTACCCACGCTTACATTCTTCAAGTAACATCTACGGAGCTCTACAGAAACATAAAGAATCTAAAATCATTCCTTCCAAAATATAATACATGTTTCATTTTTTAAATTTATTCTACTATTTACGTAATTTTGTACATTATTTTAAAGTCTTCGGGTAATACAGTTGCTCACTTATTCCATATTAAGTAGTATTATAGATTTTAATATTATTAAGAAAATGTACGAACCCTTTCACAGGGTATTAGAAATAAGAAATGACATCCGAAAGAACATGCGGGGGACACCAAGGCGCAGAACTGCCGCCAGATTCATCCATTCGTCGCGCACTTGACCGTGTCCGGATCTCGAGGACACCCAGTGTCGGAGGCGCACACAACAACAACAAAGGAACCCTCCCCGCACTCGCGTCGATCTTCCACAATCCGTCACACACCTCCGCAAAATGGTAGCTTCGGACAGTAGCCGTTAATTCGAGAGCCGACGCGAGAGCGTGCTACCACGGCGCGGATTACAGCGCGCACTGACCAGCGCGTAAAAGTGACTCGCTCGAGCGAGGCTGCGGGGACGCGAGAAACGCGTTGCCGCAGGTAACGATACCTGGCTGGGGCTGCCCGGCTGGGAGTTGGCTCTCCTCGAGGTGAATGTCTTCTCCGACGCGGGTCCGCGAACGGGAGGGGGACCGACCCCGAGCGAGACCATCGGCGTAAGCAAGCGCGGTGCCATGCGTTTCAACGTCGCACAAGCTAAGCCGCCGTTTGGACGCTTCGATCGCGATCTGCAAAGTACCGTAAAAATACATCGCCTTTTCGTGTGTGAACACATTGTCCCGTCAAGCTTCTATCTGCGATAAACCTCATTTAATAATCTTTCGATGGAACATCGAGATGAAACATCAAGAAGTTCGTCTAGTTCTTATAGGAAAGAACATATAAATTAATGATATTTTACATATACAAAAATTATGAATTATAATTTGCTATGCACTTTAAAAGTGTATAATATAAAACAAAATAAAAAGAGCGTTAAAAATGCGATTTTATAAATATACATTAACTTGATTTAGAAGACGAGATGTAAAGGATACATTTTGTAATTTTATTATATTATATTTTTACGTTGGAAATAGACAAAGTGTTGAAATATTACCGGATACTTTAGCTATTCTATAATAACAAAAATCAAAATCTTAGTTAATTGTATCATTACTGATATATGCAAATCTTCGCAAGAGTCTGTCTTATTGTTAGAACAAAGGTTGGATAGAGAATATTTCTTCAACCAGATAAATGCCGAAGAGTCGATACTTTAATCAGCTTCTTTTACGTTAACTTATGTTTGCTTCCTTTTACTTTGTTCCTTTTTATCTAAATTCTACCCTTAAATTATGCCTCTCCGGTCTCGCTCCTTTGGAAACACTCATCAATAACTCGAATACATCTCGCAGTACATAAAGCAAAGCAGAAACGCGTGAGATAGAGGCAAGAACGAGAAACGTCAGCACAAAAAAAGCGCGAAGGATCCACGCTGGATGGGCGCGAGCTATCTCGCGGATCCGGCGCGTTCACGCCATTGCGAACTCGTCGGTGGGGTACCGGTAGGGCCCCGGAGAGGGAAAACTCATGGGGGCCTCGGTGGGCTTCTCTGTCAGCGGTGGCGGCCAGCGTTCAGGCAGGACTCCGGCGAGTCGCGCGCGATATCTGCCGCTTCGCTTCGATCGCGAGTCGAGGAAGATATCCCGGATAAGAATTGACGACGACGACGACGTCGTGGTAAACGACGTGTCGCTCGAGAGAGGGAGAGAGAGAGNAAGAAAGATCGGTCTTTTTTTTTTCGCTCATCCCCGCGGGTGACGCAGGACTCTCCCGCACACGAGAGGGAAGCGCATCCCTTTTTCTCTGTCACGCAAAGTGCGGCAAGCAGTCCGATCGGCCGGCGATCGGCGCGCAGAAGGACGACGAACCGGAATGGAGAGAAGGCAGCAGCGTCGTCGTCGTGACTCTACCAGCTTCCAAGGTTGAAGGCCCAGCGCGAATACACAGCCGGTGAGTCATTGTCACGAAGATCAGAGCGCGGCAACGCTCTCCTCCCTCTGCCTTCCTCTTTTCCTTTTTTTTTCCCTCTTCTTCTTGTCCTCGCCGCAAACGCCGAGTCGCCCTCGCGCGTGTTCCGCGATTTTTCGAACGTCCTCACAAAAGCTCATCCATCTACCTGCCGACTAAGCGGGTTGGAATGGAAAGAAATTTGCTTCTTTCCGACTTTTCTTGAGTTTTGGAGAACGTCTCGTAGGACGGATTCGCTTTATATTATATCGGAGATTAATAATAAATAAATAATGTGTTATTTTTCTTTTTTTCTCGAATATTTTTCTAAACTTGTAGAACTTGGAGAGAAAATATTTATTTTCTATAATTTTCAAAGTAATTTAATTTGATAAATGAAGTTAATTTGGATACTTTTTCTGTCTTTTCTTAGATCTGTTTTCCTTTGACATTTATCTGCGAACTAACGAGAAGCTTGTTGAGAAATGTTACAGAAAAATATCTTCATTTTACATTAAAAAAATCTACGTTCGCATACTTTTCGAAGTAATGATATAATTAGTCAAAGATGGAGGAATTGTTTGCACATGGTGAGAGCCTCGTGTGCGTGTCTGATTATACAGCACGCTGAAAAATGTCGCGGTGCTTTCGGAAACGAAAACGCAATCTCAAATTCTTCGGAATCTATAGAGCGGATCGACCACCTTCGAAAAAGTGGTAACGGCGGGGTTGTTAATCACCTGTTGCTTTCACCATACCGGCGAGTCTTTCTTGTTATGCAAAATCAGGTTCTCCGTCGTTGAACCGTGAATTAAAAGCTCGTATGTAGCGTCGAAAACGTTCCATATGCATTTTTTTTCTCGAAGAAGGAAAACGCATAACTCACTCTGACAAGCGCTTCTCCGAAAATGTGATCGCATAAGCACGAAATAATTGTATATATTTCCTCATTATCAGTTTCTACATCACTGAAGGAACTATTTATAAAGTTACTATTAGTTACGATTAATTTTTGGAAAGAATACAGAGAAATACAGAGAAAGTGTAAAATAATAATAAATAAATAAATTTAATTTTACAGCAATCGCTATTGATAAAATTATTAGTTATTCACGTGTATTAATAATAATTTTATTAAAAGGATGATTTATGACTTATGCTACTAAAATTTTTTTCTCCGAATTTTAATTATGATTTAATATATAATTTTTATCGTAATGTACTTTGTGTTGCAAAACGACGCAGCTCATTGTGTTGTATTTCGCCACGCTCTAAACTGAGGTAGCGCAGTTTTCATGCGCGCGTGAAACCACTATTTCCACTCTTATTACATGTGAGGATAATGTTTTACTTTCCTGAATAGGCGGATTATTACTCGATTAGATTACAAGCGCTGAAAGCGTCCGATGTTTATGTCGTTATCAATAAGACATTGCTCAAGAGTCCTCTTTCTCGGATTTCGCTGGAAAAAGTAATAATAATACATTGCATTTCTGCTCACAAACCACGCTAACGCTATTTTAAGCAATAGAAAGAAATATACCGGAACCGCCGGATATCCTTTCGGCCTAGATCTTAAAATCGGAATCTCTTTTCGATCTTCCCTAACGAAAATTTTACATATGACATACTATCGTTCTTCTTTCGAGTATTTTTCTAACTTTCAAGTCGTTATAGTGGATAGTTACCCACTGTATTAAATTGCCGTCAGTACAATCTAATTGCAATCCAAAGTCCAAAGTATTCAGTGTCTGTTTATGTTTCCTCCATTTCCCTCTCTCTCTTTTCTCTTTCTTTCTCTAAGAATATTTTTATCCATATTTCTCAAGACATATTTCCTTTCATTTCCATTAATAAAAAGCAAAAGCGTTCGCGCCGACCCGTTACTTCCTTCGCGCGTTTCCACATTAGCGTATGCAAGACCCTGGGCGTTCGCGAGGCGGAAAGGTGAGGGTTCGATTCTCGTCAAACCGTTCACTTCGATCAGATATGGCGGATACGTTGAATGCATAATCGCGAATTGTGGCGATTTTCATTAACGGTGCGCGCGACGGTGCCCGGCCGTACCGCGGCGAAATCGTGGAGTCACGCCGGGAGACTTTAACGAGCGCATAGGAGTACTCTTCGAACGCTTCCTCGCACGGTGCTTCGAGTGATTTGCAATTTCAATTGGATCCTCATCCCTTTTCGTTCTCCTTCATTCGCGGGGGAGGGGAGGGAGGCAGAAAAGGGGAAGGGGGACCGGGAGAGATACAGCGATTGCCTCGGTGGAATAATACTGAAAAATCCAACAGCTGACCTCGCTTATCTTGCATTCTCTTCAAGTTTTACCGCTCGATAATGCCCATCATCGCTTATAATGAAGTAGTAAAAGTACTATCGGGCATTCAGCCGCTGTCTAATTTTATTGTGATCGAGGGTGACATATTATCTGCAGAATGGCAACGAAAATACTTTCTATTTGATTAATAACACGCAAATACTTAATAATAACTATACCTGAAATATTAAAATGTCTCTATTTAAATATGGCTGGCGTCTCTCTCCCAATTATCTTTTCGATCTTATTCCTTAAAATCTTTTTAATTGATGTCTCTAATTATGAACTAAACTATGAACGATTTTTCCTTTAATTTTTCATTGTGTTCTTATTGAGAGACGTTAGATAAAAGGTGAGATTCACGGACACGATATCTCCTTTCTTAAAGCTGTTATCTCGGGATTACTGGCTTTTAATTAATCGAGATAATTAGCTATGAGTGCGCACTTCGGATCGTTTGAGATACACGCGTTATGTGGGTTGGCGGGTCGGTTTTCGGTAGACTTTCCATCACGGTTTCCAACCGCATTGCGTGTACGGGTAATTATGGCTGTAACACTGTAACAATCCAGGCCATGGTGGTATTTTATTTAGGTACACGGACACGGGTGCACGGTTCACTGGCGTACAAACATAGCTATAGAAATCAGTGCGTGGGATAGTCTCACCGTTGATTCTGGAGATCATGAAATCGAGATATTGTTTCCGTCCGCTGAGAGCCGAGAGACCCCTAAATAAGCGGGGACATTCCGCGGTTATATAGCTTCCAATTTTCACTTATCTGACGTAAACCACAAGTACGAACCATCCGCACGCGAGGAAAAAAAAAAGCTAAAATCAATTCAGCCATGCAGCTGAAAAGATTGCAGTTGAAAGATCTCGGTTCTTTTCAGCGGCGAACGTTTCTCGTGCGAAGAAATATATTCGACAAACAATTGTCACTTGAAAAATGTAGAAAACAGTTTAGAGAAATACTCGACTCGCGTTATTATTATTTGAGAAAATAATCTTTGCACACTGTAAACTCCTACGGGTTCCACTGCTCCTACTCAATATTTCATTAATTTTGACTAAAAGAAAGGTAAATTTTGACTAACCTGGAAGTTAATTTATCTAATTTAACTTCCATATTTGTCAAAATTTTACCTTCCTTTTAGTCAAAATTAATGAAATATTGAGTAGGAGCAGTGGCGACCTATGGAATAATTAAAAATGACTCGAATTGAATATAATTTGACACTATGAGTTTAACAGTGCATGTATCGCCAATTCCGAGATCAACCTTCTTTCAACCGCTTACCCCTTAAACACCGTGACCGCGGATTCAGGCTCGCGATGCGAATTTGCGATCGTCGTAAGAGCGATCACGCGACCGGCGATTTTTCCGGGTATCGCGCGCGAGATACAGGCACATATACATCCGGCGAGATATTAGACGTCACTTTCCGCCTGCTTTCGACATGCTCAGCTGCGCGCAATAGGCACATGCGGCAGGCCCGTTTTTCCGAGCGTATCATCGCCGGCCTTTTACGAATATATCGCCGCACGACCATATCCGCACTTTCCTTCTCGTACTATGTATTAAACGGCGATCCAGTTGCGCGCGCGNGCAAACGCCGGCAAAAAGCCGCGGCGAGCACGACAAGAGCGGCGTTTAATGGTGAATTCATACCGCGAAAACACACGGTCGTCGCTCGATACAACTGTTGCAGAAACGGGATATGCAAATGAACAGTTAACCGGGCCCCGCGAGAGGCGGTTATCGGTCGCCGCAAAAATCACCGTATTACGTAAATTGAAAAGGACGTAGGGGTACCACCGCGACACAGTTCTGTCGCTGCCGCGCTGCGCTGATATGAGAGACGCAATTACTCCAACATTGGGTAACATTTGCACACTCGAAGCGCGTTTGCACCGAGGAGATCCCGTTGCGACACCTCGAGGGACATTGATTTACAAAATTTTTCAATAAAAAGTTATAAAGTCGACGTAAATGAAGTCGTAAATCACGAAAAAAAAAAATCCTTCGTTCAGAGACGTCGAATTAATTGCAGAATAAATTTCTACATAGCGACACACCGGCGTATTCTTTCCGGAGATGTTCTTTATGAACGGCGTTAGCCAAGTCCGCGTTGTCTCGCATCCGTAATCACGCGTGGGTTAAATCATTCCATGCACGATCGTGAGACCAAGTCCCAGGCAAGGACTACCCGACGTGCAGCGGGAACTACGTCCATTGTCATTGCAGACGTCGACGCAATCCTGCCAGCAAACCCGCGGGCTCTCTTTCTCCTTTCATATGCGGGTACGTTAAATACTGCTCATGCGGGAACGTCTCTTCGGTCGCCCGTTGCAGTGACACGAAGACCCAGGTGAACTTAAACCCGCGACTTCGACCACCGAGAGAGGCTGTGCCACATTCAGAAATAAATCTTCCCTCGGCTCTCCAACTCGTAAATTCCTTACTAGAATTACAAACACGATTTTCTTATCATATTTACTTCCTACATGTTTCTATGGTCTCGTTCCCGTATTAAATTATATTACATTCTCGCTATGTGAATTTGTAACAGATATCCAGTCAAGCTCTTTATACATTGAGAAATTTAGAAATTTAGAAATTTAGAATCTTCCTGTTTTTCTATAAGTTTGAGTTTCGCTATTTTAATAAATATATATTTATTATATTTTATACTATTTTATAAATATGTATTTATTATACTTTGAGTATTCAGCAGCAGAAATGGATGGTAAGGCATTTTGGCGAGTCCTCGAAAATTAAAAATAAAAATAATACTTAAGTATAATCTGCCGTCGCGCGTGTTTGTGCGGAAAAAAGAATCTGCTACTTGTTGGGCCTCACGAACGTATAATACAGATACCGTTATTTCTTGTCAGTTAAAAATGTCAGGTGTTTGCAAACGTATAATGGAGTTTCATAGCGACGATCCGTTGATCCGTTGATGACTTCACCGACGAACACGTGTTACATCGCACTCGCTATTACGACGGCATCGCGGAAGATATCACAGCTATTTTTGCGGGCGCGAATTAATCCAACGCGCATACGGCGTCGTATGACACAACATTCTGATTCTCGATCAATCCGACACTTGTCTAGCAGTAAAACTACGCGCGACTCACAGCCGCGAGCGAGAGATTCCAATAGTTGTTCGCACTTTGAGAGGGGAAAATTAATGAACTAAAATTTATAAACATTAAACGGTGCAAGCGTCTTCCTATTCATTCTTCCATAGAATAATCGATTTCCTCTTTGCGAAGAATCTTATAATTCCCATGAAACAACGTGCTGGTGCTCTGCGAGAGCAGTCTCTTTTTTTCTCGATAAAATATGGTGTGCGATTTCAATCTCGTTAGTTCTCACGGGGAACGCAGCATGAACATTCTTGTATCTGAGCCAGCTCAGTTTCAAGGGACTCGCTGATGAGTCACTTCTAACGGGAGATCCCGGGATGAGGGGAAAATATAAAAAAAATGTCATTCCATCAGCATCTGTGGTAGCTGGAAATGCGCCTCGTGCATCATCCGGAATGTGATTCTAAGCCGCTCGCGCTAAAATGGATTATGTAATTCTGCGCATTCCACTCGGGCGACGCAAATGTAACATCTGCGCTGACGGGATATTAAATCGTCATAAGTGCCAACAAATAGCACCTGTTACAAGAGTATTGTACAAGAGAGTATTCTACAAGCCGGCTATAGTGTACTTGACTCGGCTAGTGGATAGTTTAACGTGTGTCTTTACGACAGGAAGAATCTTGTGAAGTTTGTATAAGACGAAGAAGTCTTGGAGATTTTCATTCCTTGGTACAAGCATTTTTATGATATTATACAGTTTTGATAAATTAAATCTAATTTTAAAAAATTTCGTTATCAAACAATTCGTGGCCAGCTTATTTACATGGCGACCGCAATCCTGATGATTTAACAAATGTACTCGATGTGTACTCGCCGGACACCCGATACGTTTTCGCACTCGCGTGGAACTCGGAAACGTGAACGCATACCACAAACTGACACGTGAAGACGAATTAAAACCTGTTGCGGCGCCGAAGCGATGAGGCAGATGGTTTATGCGTTTCTTGCCGCCGCGTTTCGTAAGCAGTTTGAAATAATCGACACCGCTCGATTTAAATCGCGGTCGAGAGCAAGGTCGATCCCCTCCTCGCAGGTAGGAAGAGAGGCGTCTGATTAATTTAATCATCCTTTGAATCCGGAGCACATCCGCAAAATCCATGTAAGGTATCTTCGAGTTACACGTTCGCTCCGAAATTCATTAGCGTGATGCATAAAGTGCGATGGGACTTGCTCTCCGGTGAATAATGGAGATCGTTAATTCACGGCGTCTAAGATTAACGACGCTGATCCTTTTACTTGGAAGTAATCTTGCGTTCTTTTTATACTCGTAAAAGAAGATTACGAACTCGATACGTCGAGTCGTTTCTACTTTCTACCGTCGCGTCGCTACTCCAGAAGTTTTATCGAAATGTAATCACTCGCAGACACGGAAATATGTGTACTAATCTCGCATCTAATTTCTACGAAGATTTTATCACGGTAACTGAAATTGCAGGGTAGAAACTTTCGATTATTCTGTCATAAATGTGTTTTATCCCCGTGTTTTATTCTATTTCCGAGGTGTACGTTGTCCGAACATTCGGGATTTTGTTTTTGAAAGTACGTGAAAAGCCATTAAAAGCTGCCGTGCGGCAATGGCAATGAAACAGGTGTGTGTTTTTAGGTTGCGAGCACGACCGTTAAATGGGATGCTGCATTCTCTTCCTCCGAGGCATACGTGTCCCCGCGCGAATGATATTTATCCCCGTACGCGAGCACCTTCCTGGCGCTACGACGCGAGCGTGACTCTCTTCTGATAACGGTGATGAGTTCCTGACAGCTATTCGGTAGAACATGAACCTGCACCGCAACGCGGAACGCGGAAAGCGGAAAGCAACAAATGTAATTAGACGGCGATTGAACGAAAAAAATTACGGTAATTGCGGTTAAACGTGAGATTAAAACGGAGCTTATCTAACATGCGTTGAAATACTATTGAGGCAAAAATAAAAAAAAAAGTAATACGATAACAAATTTATATGAGGCTTCTGAAATAGAACGGAGCAAGATAAAAGATAAAACACATATAATAAAGTCAATTAACGAAGTACTTGCTGTAATAAGAAATAGAATAAAGATCTGTTATAATTGTTTAAAAATAAGGTGTTTAAAGTAATATTAAGTCAATCTATCTCCGGTGTGCTTTACGTAAAATCAGAAGTTATTTGTAATGCGATATGAAAAAAATTCTCCAAGTTGCGCGATTCTGAGACACGACAAATTAAAAAAATACGAGACCTTGTACACAGAGAAAGTTCATGATGTAACGACATCTAACAAGCTATCGCCTACGCGCGCGTCGGTGTGAGAGATTATGCAAGAAAACGAACGAATATTTAGATCCGTGGCTCGTAAAGGCAAGCGATCCAGAATGCCGGTTAAGAGGAAGGTGAAATACGGAAACCAGTCAGTTATCGATTTCCCGGTCATTTGCAGCCTGCTCTGGTAGTCTGCAACTAGCTGACATTTCGCCGCGGCGCTTTTCATAATTGCGTCATTAAACGTACTGTTACACTCCACAGTATTGCCGCGGGCGGTAATTTCCGGCATACGTGTCGATTACTATCTCTATCGCGGTTTTTGTCGTGAACCGTCAGCAAGATGCAAGGCTTGAATGGGGCGTTCGTGCATGCAAAAAGCGAGCAGCGGTCTTAAACCTGACGTTCTAATGACGTCTTATCTCGAATCGCGACGTGATATTTAGCGAGCTAATAATTCTAGAGACGTAATTCGCAAATTTGCCGGGTAGTACTTTAATGGTCGTGATATAAAGAGGTAGGAAATTATCTAAATATACAGAAAGATACGTGAAAGTCCATATAGATATTTATAGACGCTTAACGATGCTGGCAGAGTATGCACCGCGATTGTACGGCGTGTACCAGCGGCGAGATACATTCCCCGCGGTCTGCACGTTCCGTTCTTTATGGACGATCGAGCACGGGCAAGAACAATTTGCTCCATCGCGATAAAATTCGACGAGGCCATCCCGCTTTGTTCGCCGGCGGGAACTGCAGGATACTACCTGCAGTTTTCTGCCAGTGAGAAGAATCCGAAGGATCGGTACAACGCATCGCGCGATTTATTCGAGACAAAGTCAAATCCGAGGAAAGAAATAATACAATGCGCATTGTCACATTCTAATTTAACAAACAAAAAAAAATGAATGATGTTCGCGTATTCTCGGATATTAATGTCAAAAATTACACTGAGAGAAAAATATAGTTACTTTTGGCCTCAATCATAATTTTATAATATTTCCAACGATAAATGTGATTAACTTAACCATAATTATCGTTAGAAATATTATAAAATTGTGGTTGAGGCCAAAAGTAACTATATTTTTCTCAGTGTAGAAAAGTAAAATCTGATTACTCAAATGATTGAAGACTTCAACCCTTCATCTGTTGTGATCTTGTATCAAAGAGCTTTTCTGCATTTAATATCATATTCATATTCAGTGAAAAAGGGCTTCTCTCTTGCATCTTGATTTTCTCGTCGCTTAAATATTATAGATATAAATTCGTCATGAAACCATGTTGACGGACGCGGCTGTATCCGGTTACGGGGTACATCGCTGAGAACCACGCGGTATTCCGTATAATCGGCGCGCCTTTGAAATTGCTCGGCGCTTGCTTGCGAATCAAATCGCCGGCCGTGAGCATGTAGCCTTTTACAGGATTTTCCAGGACGAGCGGATCCGAGCAGATACACGGCGGGATACACGCGAAAGAAATTTCTTCTTGTACGTGGGGAGGCTTTAATAACAGCCTCCCAACATGTTGCGCAATAAATCTAATCCCGCGCGGACATCTTTGCAGGGTGGCGGTAACGATAAATTCATATCGAGCGTCAAAGAGTATCTCGTGCGAGGAAAGGGTTCGCGAAAGTTTCTTCATAAAATTTTCGCCGTAATTTATTTTGCTCGCCGAGCAAATATCCGCCGGATGCTTTATCTTTCGGAGAAAAATATTAAAATTTCCAAGAATATCTTTAATCTTCCCTCCCCTTCCCTTGTTTGTTGTAATATTTTCATGTTTAACGAATTTATATATTTGGGATTTTGTTCTAAATAAAATATAAATTCTTCTATGTACAAATTGTAAAATGATGGCTTCGGTTAATCGATTCGATCCAATCGAAACTGAAACTAATAAGAGAGAGAGAGTATTTCTTTCCCTTACTTTCCCCCTCGGTGGCGTTAAAGCGTTGTAATTAAAATAAAAGGAGAGACGTTATCGTTACGTTATCTCGGATTAATTCGCGGAAATTTAACCGGCCACATCTGCAATCTCTGTGCAGCCACCGGAAAATATGGGCTCGGAAGCATGGGAGCTGGAGAGGAGATACTCGGTGCCGGGAGCTCTGGACACCAGGGGGCTGGAGCCGCCGGCCAGCGAGGATCTGCACGCATGGTCGATTTACAGGTGAACACTTGTACTTGAAGTGCAAGCGTGTAATCCGCGTATCCCCGCACTGAACGCTGTCCAATCCACCGAAGGCGGAACGCTAAAGCGAATGCTGCGTCATCTTTTTTGCCGCTCGCCACGTGAAAGGAATTGCCGGTCTCGGACTTGTTGATTTATAATATACTGTGTACTTTCATGCATTATATATCAACGGTATCATTATTATCGTTAAAAAATATTAAATGCTAAAATATTATTATCAAGCATGCATGACTACGGCACGTGATAATTAACGGAAGATATTAATACTTCAAATTCCTATTGCCATTCTTCTGAGCTTTCCCCTTTCGAATAGCCCGCGATCGTTTAACCGCGAGGTTTAGAGGAATGCGAATAGCTTTGCGTACTCGCGTACACGTGATATAAAAAATTCATTTTAATCATCTAATTAACTCTCTCTCTCATCTAATTAACTAAAAACATCTTGCTGTATACAAAGAATGGATATTAGAAGCACGGTGGAATGTCGACGCGCGCATGATATATACGCATTTTCCGCGATTCCGCAGGCAAAACCTCAACTCCGACTTTACGGACTCCGCGCTCGGCTCCGCCGAGAAGTCGCCGCTGCCGTACGGGAACTTCCAGCTGCGCGACTCCACGGTGCAGAGCATCCTGCGGCATCCGCGGTACGGGCCCAAGAGTCCGCTGGCCAACAATTCTTACACGTACTTGAAATTCGGTCTGCCGCGCGTCCTGCCGCCCAGCTCGCGGAATCGCGACGGTTCCAGTGGCTACGATTCCAGCGAGGAAGGACGACGCGTATCGCACGCAGGTACGAGCGGTGATAAAATAATCCTCGGTTCTGGCCACATTTTTCGATTAATTACTATTCTATCACACTCTTCCCCACCAATTTTTCATTAAAAAAAGTATCTGCATATTAATAGATGAATGATTAAGGCTATTGACTTGATGCTACAAATACTTCGTAGCGTTTCTCTTCTCCTTCTATCTTTATTGAAAGAAAGAAAAAGAAAAATGCTACGAAGAATTTGTAGCGTTAAGTTGACCGCAGCCTAAGTTATTAAAAAAATTTTCTATTATTTCACAATTTATCATTTAATTCGCATTAGTGAATAAAATTGAAGATCGTCAGGATTGATGTGTGTTTTGTAGTGATACGTTACAAGTTTTACCTCCGATGTACAGGTCCGGTGCATGCGACCTCGATTATGCGTTCAGCTAGAAGCGATCCGGATTTCAGGCATGTCCACGCTGTCCCGAGGGAGCCGGCGCATTCTCAGTTAACTGTCGCGAGGGAACATCCGAGGCTGAGGAGCGCCAGCGAGGCTAATCTCTTGCAGAGCGCGATCAGGACCAATCGGCGACACAGCATCGCGCCGATCGATCCTGGTTACATAGCGCACG
This sequence comes from Tetramorium alpestre, assembly GCA_021460005.1. Classification (NCBI taxonomy): domain Eukaryota; kingdom Metazoa; phylum Arthropoda; class Insecta; order Hymenoptera; family Formicidae; genus Tetramorium; species Tetramorium alpestre. Next base: position 203,277 of record JAJVSH010000168.1, on the reverse strand, counting down.
GTAAAAGAAAAAAATAAACTTGTTTAATATTCATTTATGTTAATATTACCGAAAATCATACACTTTCTTGTTATTAATGGCAAGAAAGAATTTTTTTCTCCATTACAAACTCGTGGAATTTTAAATCGATGATGATTTTACGAGAGATCATCATCGAGAATCTTTCGATTCTCTCGGCTTTCTAAATTTTTGAATTTTAAATTCGAAGTATTATAGTGACACACATTTGTTTCTACAGGACACGGTATCATGGGGCCGGAAGGTTACGCGCTGCCAATGAGACCCATGCCGTGTCTGCAGCATCCTCATCTGCAGCTGCGGGGCGTGGAGGCTGCGGGCTCCGACGGTCTGCCGCTTCTTCGTGGTATCACCCTCGAGGCCGGCGCCGCCGAGGTGCTGGCCATTATGGCGACTACCGAGAAGGAAGGCACGCAGATCGTCGAGACGATCGCGGGTAGGAGACGCATAAAAAGAGGCGATATTCTGCTCAATGGAAGATCCGTATCGGCACACAGCCTCAGGTATTTACTGATTTTGCTGCACGCATACGCTTTCTTGTAACGTGGCAGTGAAAAAAATATTAAACGTGTTATACGAAGTTTGGCACGCATATCTTGTGAAAGAAATGCGTTTCTTTGTTATCTTCCTTATCACCCTCGTAAAATATATTTCTAAAATAGATACGGAAAAACGAAAATTTTTAACAGAAAAGTTCTGGTAAGTTTCTTGCTATCAAACGATATTCAGAAATACTCTGAAATTGCTCTAGAAATTATTTACAAGACATTTAGAAAAAAAAATAAAGACGGTTAAATGAGATAAATATGAAGATAATTAGATCTATGACCAGTTTCATTAATACGAATCAGCTTCAATTTAGATTTTTAGTTTAGATTTTTGTTTTTTTCTAGACCGTAGCATCGGCTATGATCCAAACAGAAAAGGAAGATTTAATTAACTACGTCTAACGGTAATCAGCATTAGCGAAACAGGCTGTAACTAGCGAATGCATTAGCATACAAATTTTCGAGTAGAGTTGAATAATAAGGTGAATAACGAGCGATGCTCATTATTCAATTATCGCTTCAATTGCCGACTTAATTATTGCTTCATACTTAATCTCGGACTGCTATTTTTCTCCGTGCTATACTCGAATAATCTTTAGTTACATCATACATTTTAGAAGATGTTGCATGCATAAAAAGATATCAGGTAATTTTCATTGCGATCATAAATTATACGAGAGTAATAAGTACAAAGTACCCTGAATTCCATTTTTCTCGTTTATTAATTAGATCATTAACCGGACATCTGGGTACGGATGTAATCGAATAGATAATTATTTTTGATAATTTAATATGATATTATTCCCGGATATCTGAAATCTTTATTCGAAATGTCTTTTCCGGAGTGTCTTATTCAATTAATTATTAATATTGTAACGAAAACATAGATCCCGCGTCGCCTATCTACCCACGGAAAGTGGCCTGAGCCCCGGATTGACGGCTCAGCAGACTCTCAGCTTCTACATGTTGCTGAGAGGCGGCCGCAACACCACCACGCTCGAGGCCGAGGCTATCCTGCAGGAGCTCGGTTTGGAGGCGACCAAACACTGTCTGGTGAACACCCTGACGACCTCCGAGGCCCGACGACTGGCCCTCGCCTGCCGGCTGCTCCAGGACTCGCACATCCTCGCCCTGGACAGACCTACGCACGGTCTGGATATCTTTGATGCCTTCTTTCTGGTCGAGTACCTGAGGCAATGGGCCAGCCGCGGTCAGCGTCTCGTCGTCCTGACCCTGCACCCGCCCACCTACGAGATCCTGACGATGGTGTCAAGGGTCGCGCTCACGTCCGGCGGTCGAATCATGTACTCCGGGCCCCGAAGAGACATGCTGCCATATTTCGCGCTCGCCGAGTTTCCCTGTCCGCCGTTCAAGAACCCGTCCGATTATTATCGTACGTGGCGAAATTATCTCTCTCATATTTGCGAATAAAGTGCGGTGAATATTCTTGACAAATCGTGAATAAAATTATATCCAAAAATGGCATTTCTTACAAATGATTTCTCTTTTTGTATATGTATATATCTATTTGTATAATGAACGATACGGGTAACAATTCTTTTTCTCTCTTTTCCAGTTGATTTAGTAACGCTAGATGACCTATCGGCGGAAGCGATGCTGGAGTCCTCGCAGAGGATAGATCATCTGGCGGAGATGGCGAGAACGAGGCTACCTCCGATCAGTGATCCTGGACCACCCGGCGCACTTCCGCCTTCGATGTCCGGTCCCAATATATTTGTGCAATTCTACGCGCTACTGTTACGAACGCTCATCTACAGTCAACCGTGGACGTTAACAAGACTGCTGCGGAAGATCGTCATTTCTGCGTCGCTCAGTGTTCTACTCGGTGCAATATTCTGGGACATCGCCGGCGAGTCGAATCTATATCTGCGAGACAGAATAGGCTACCATTATGCTAGTTTGGGCATCTTCTTCTGGCCTCTGAGCCTTCTAGCGATGTGCGACGTGGCCAATAGCAGGCCGAACGTGGAGAGGGACATCAGGGACGGACTGTACGGCAGATTTATGTATATCCTTGTAGAGGTAAGCCTGGATTCCTCGAGATATGGGATCTTATCTCAGCGAAAGATATTAAGGAAATGCGTTTCGTTTCCAGCTTATCTGCAACGTGGTGTCCTGGTGCCTGATTTATCTGATATATCTGGCGCCGGCGTTCGCAATGTCGGGGCTGCACCTCGTGCCGGACGAGAACCTGACGTCGTTATGGAACTACCTCGCCGTTGGTCTGCTGTACCTGATGCTGCAGCACCTCATCTGCACGTTCTTCGCGCACGTGTGCAAGTGGACGTATCTAGCGGCGCTGTTCGCCGGCGTGGTGCTGGGCGAGATGACCCTGGCCGGTGGGGCGACGCTGCACTTGGACAATCTGCCGTCGTGGTATCAGCAGGCCAGCCCGATGCAGTGGTCGTTGTCGTTGCTATTGCCGCGGCTGCACAGGAGCGACAGCATGGGAAAGCTGGCCAATTGCAAGCCCAAACAGATCCAACGGCAGGACATCATTATCCAGGCGGCGTGCGAGCCGCCCGACGGCGCGTTGGCTCTTCGCGAGATCGCCCTCGACAAGTTGAACATACGAGGGGAGCTTTGGCTGGGCACCGGAGTGGCTATTGTCGCCGTATTGACCATTTTCGGATTTCTGTGTGTCAAGTACGCCACTCCGAAGAGGCCCAGAAGCGCCCCGAATAAACCCTGATACGCACGTTGAATCGTCATCAATCGTCGCGAGAATAGAATCGAGACCGTACGAGCGCCGCGAAGTCAACCCAGATATTCGTGAGTTTTTACCCTCGACGGAGCGAGTCATGACAGTTAAAGCTCCTTCGTTGACATCATTTTTCACCGTAGATTAGAAATGACGTACCAGCCAGACATGAACTCATCAAATATTCTCGTTGCTGACAGTGCTCGTGGACAGTCCTCTTGTCATTTATAGTTTTCTATTTTTAATTTTAGCTTGACTTTGACGAAAAGCACTTTGGCAGAATATACTTCGTAAATTCGCATCGCGCTCGTAAAGCTTCGTCAACGTCTACTCCATTGCGATTCTTTAAAGGAACGAACTTTAGGGACTCGTAGGGTAGACAGAGAGATGGTATGGAGTACAAAGTTTTAACGAGATATTACTTTATACTGTAATAGAAGCTCGCTGTTTATAGATGACAAATAAACGCGCTTAATACTCCGTATATTGTCCTAACTGATATTGTTGTAATCGTATGAAATAAACATTCTCACGAAACGAACAATTTTTGCCTATCTCTCCGCATCTTCCGAAAATATCTGGAAACTTGATTGCATATTTATTTTTACATAATTTTAAATTTAAATCGCGAGAGTTTCGAAATAACATATTATATTTATATTGCACACTAAAATGAGTGTTATTCATTTATATCTGGATAAAATCCAGAAATTTGTATCTTTAAATGTTAATTTCAATCTTTTTTTAATAAGAGAGAGAATAAAATTTGAAATAAGATTTTTACTTTGCTATTATACATTTTGTATAAAACGAAAATTAAGGAATATTTAATAGCATTATTTCTCTACGTTATTTTAAACTGACAAATTTTTTTTAAGCCAATTATTTTAATGAAATACTAAATCGATCGATACTTTACAGGAAATTTTAGTACCAGCGGATATATAGCTGGCTCGACAATGACTGATTTGTACGAAGCTATAACGTTCTCCGTTCGTAGGCTCCATCTAGAGATTGTAACCGCCGATATTGAAGATATCTGTCGTATAATTAATTTTAATTAACAAGAAAATGTATTAGCACTGAGCTCGTTTGAGAAAAAAATAATTGTTGAAACTCCGTGAAATGTACGACGGATTGAAGTGTCACGGTAAAGTTTTACGACAGAATAGATAATGCGATAGACGGAATCGTAGGTAGACGGGAATACATTTTCGTACCGATTCGGGATCGATAAAATGTCACTCTTTGTAGGTGCCATACTACGCAAATCAAGCTATAAAGAGCCTATGTCTAATAAACGAGCTTCAGACGTCTATTAGAAATCGATACCATGTCGAGCAAATTTATCCCGCGGATGACGCATGCTAAGAAATGTGAAGTGCGATTAAAAATAAGAACAACTTGCTCCTTCGTCCACGCCGCTTTAGATTTTATCTCGCAATATTTTATCCGAACGTAAAAATTCTAGCAGCAGATTATCATTGCAACACGAGGAGAGATAATTGTGATACCGCGAACGTATTAATCGGATCCAAACTTAGCTGCTATCGCTCCCTATATTTAGCGTCGCGTTTAGCGCTAAACGCGACTAGCCCGATTCCAAATTTTATTCGGCTGATATATAAAGCGAAAATCTGGCGAAAATCGGACAGTTTCGACATTTAAGAGTGTTAAATATTATTTAACTGTCGCTATTTCGCGTGGGGTAATCGATCTTTATCGGCTTTTGCGAACTCTCGCTCGTCGTCGGTCACAAAGGCGCATCTCGACAATTCGCTTTTACGTAAGCGCTTACTTTCATCATGATCAAGTTTGCAATTAATTACGCCAATTAGTGTGGCCGACGTTCGTCGAACTCGTGGCAACGTTTCTCGCCGAGAGATCGCTTATCGTTTTTTCGCGCGATACCGATGTGATACGAGAGCCGTCTGATAAAAGTCAAGAATGGAAGGATTCCAGTCACACGCATTGATTCATGCGTATTTTTATCACGCGATCATCAAGATTGCGGATATTTCGCAGAAATGTATTTATTTGTCGTTGCACGTTATTAATTTTTTCTTTTCAAATGCACTGTAAAGTAAAATTTCATCGAAAATTGTACATCGCATATTCTTCATTTCTCGTTTATTAAAATTACAGTTGAAAAGTTCATTAATACCAGCGTAATTTTCGTCGGAATTTTAATTAGAGCGAAAATTACATTAAATGTTTTTCATGATATCACGATAACGTCTGGTGATAACATATTGCTGATAATATCCATCCAATATTAATTTATTTCGTAGCAGAATGACACTCGTTTATATAAGAGCGAAAAAGTACACACAGATATGCAATATGCACATGACATGGTGAAGCCAACGAGATATTTCGCGTAACAGAGTTTCAAATTTTGGAGGTCTCGAAAAAACATTTTTACTCTCTCTCCTGTATCTATATTTTCAATACAAAATCTTTTCTTCGTGTAAACGAGTGGGCGGTGTGATTTCATTAGAGAAATATTGCTGGCAAATGTCAGTAATATCATAAAAAGCGCAAAATTAATATTTTCGTACTAACTCTTAAACTAGGATCTCTGATTGTTTAAATAATATCGCGCAATAGTTCAATCTGCGCGGAGAGAAATGAAAACGTTGAATTTTTCTCGGTAACAATTTTTTTTTCCTACGAATCACGCCAACACAGTTTCATCTATTCTAAAAAATAAAATAAAAAATAAAAAAAAAGAAAGAATTCGGTTACAGTTAAATTAAATTTATAAGTGAACGAGAATTTCTCTAACAAAGGCGGGGCTAATATTTCATCGATGTGTTTGCGAAAACGGTTGTTTGCCCAATGGCCTGTTTTCGCGTCATATTAGGGAAATTCGTTGTGTAACGTTACAAGCGGACTCGTTAAGTCGCATGCCAATCCTGTAAAAGGGATTGTCTGTACAAGTATCGGAATTCGGAGCTCGGATATCGAGTCTAAATAAAGCGAAGTTGTCGGGTACAATGAATCGAGGCTCCTTTGTAATGGGTCCGTACTAGCCGTGCTACAAGATATTTTAGAAGTAACGCAACGTGACTTCTCGCAAATTGTATTCCTTCGGCAAATCTCGAGAAGATTTTCGGCGATGAAAAAATAAGGAAAAAAATAAATCATCTCGGGAAAGTTATCTCAAGCGTAATTCGGAGCACAAGTACATCGGGAATTCTTTTAACTTTCATACGACGGAGTCTCTCACTTGTGAAACACTCGGTACAGTTGATTTCTCAATGAATCGACCTTTGTACGGCCACAAGAAACTCGTTCATCGCGGTTGGAGAAGCCGCGGCGGAATGCCGGCGAATTATTGCGATACGACGGAAATTGAGGATCCCGCTGCGTTTGTGTAACGTCGCTCGTTCGCTCGCGGGGAGAGTTACTATGCGGCGATTTACGTAATGAACTAAGAGAGCGAGAGGAGCTTCTCCAAGAATTATCATCGTGCCGTCATGCGGCCCACGCCGCGCCGGCGCTTAATTACTTTCATCGACGGAAGTGGCCGTTTGCAACTGTAATCGGCAATTTATGCCGGCTTACGCGTCTAAGCTTCGCTAATCAAAGGGTCAGCCCTTGGCGACAAGTTTTATTTTGCGACGCATTGTTTCTTAACATTTACGTAGGTTTACGGATCGGAAGATCGTAGGTCGCTAAAGATACAAAACGCTGAGGACGTCGTTAAAAAAAAAAAAAAATTGAATTTTGATGCCCGCAAAGTCTAAAGTGAATTTAATTTTAATTTGATTAAATAAACTAAGCACGAAAATGAAAAGCAAACTCCCACAAAATGAAACGAAATGTATGACGTAATTTTAATTAATTAATCCGTGCTATTTGGATAATGAGTATAATTATGGAATAGCAGAAATTGTAATAACGAAGCAGTCTCAAAAGTTAAAAATAATTAAATTAATAATATATGTAATAATATTATACGTTATTTTTAATATATATTATTATTATATTAAATGTGACACTCGTATGAGTATGTATTATTCCTGCTCTTATTAAACATTATTAACATCGTCAGCAGAGTGAGCTTAAACGCTAAAAGTTTCAGATCAGACGATCAAGACAAATGAAAATAAAAAGTGAGAAGATTACTCCTCATCGCGAAAGAAAGAAAAAAGAAGAGCAAAACGTGCGAATCGCCGTAGTCACGTCTCAATGCACGATTGTGTTATAATACGACGAGGAGCACGATCTAAGGAGCAAGATTTTCATGCGATAACCGTCGGTTATACAAGCGGCAAGTGAAACCGCGTTATTTCCGATCGCCCGGTTCATCCTACGCGCGGCTATTGAAATTCCTCTTATGCCCGCATACCGAGATCGATATTGCTCAACAAACAATATCGGATTTGTGATACATCTCTCAGCCCTATCACAGGTAAATATATAGAGGAAAAATAAATAACTCGCAGAGAGACTCCTACGAATTTTGTAATACGTCAAATCTCCCACTCAACGGGACGTGGAACTAATAGCTGTTTCAGTTTATACACACGATATAAAATCGTCGAGAGTCGCACATTAAGAATTTCTGCTTATTTTTCTCCTTAATATGACAGACATAAATTTATCAGGCTATCAGTTGACGCAAACAAGATAAGTGTCGGAAACAATGTTTGCAAGTGCACCTCTATGTACTTCTAATTAATGTTTTTCCATCTAGACAAAGCACAAAGAGAAGGTACTTTTTATAATAGTTTTATCATTAGTCTTTTTATAAATACCACTTATAGTCCCCCTCAATGCCGCTTTCTTTCTCTCACATAACGGGCTTCTTGTGCGAACGAGGAAAAATTATCTTTCAGAGCATGCCACTTTCCTCCTCTCGCAGTTGTATAAACCGCGTCGGGTTTTTAACTGTCAGAAATATTGAATTTGCAGATCTTCTCAAATCGACCTTGTCGCGGATACGCCGCGTGTCTCGTCGCGTATGAATCGCTTCCCGCAGCAAAGTGGCGAATGAAAATTCCTTGCGGAACGCGTGTTGTACAATTGACACAGCTGCATCGTAAACGGCACGCGCTCTCTTCTGTCAATGGATTCTACGTTCAATTATCATCGTATTCAGAAGTATGTGACACACAAGAAGCCAATTATCTCGCCCGATACGCCGTGTAAATAATTCGAGTGCATGTGTGCACGGAAACCGGAGTTTCAACAGAGAACTATATCGGCGTAAGCCCGTATTTACAAATAACCGCGATCATTTCGTGATGCTATCACCAAGGCTCCGGAGAGGAATCCTTCCCGAAGCGAGGCACGGCCTTGGCCGATATCTCGCGGAGCATACTTTATTTTATCGAATTATCGCGCGGCCTCTACGACGGAAACGTATATTTAGGTCTCTCGCGCAATTAACTTGTAAGTTAAGTAAATTACCTCTAGGATATCGTAAAAGTTAAACAGGCTTAACTTTATGGCACACGCCTGGGAGAAATTTAATCGAATTACGGTTAACGTTATCCTGTTAAAATAATATTTCAGTTCCCTGATAATAATTACCTAGCGATTCTCTCGCTACTTTGTTGTAACGTTACGGCTTCGCGAACTCGGCGCGGCGAGAGTATGCCCGCCGTAGTCGTAGAAGAGAAATGCGCCGTTCGCACTGCATTCCGCAAAGCGGAATCCAAACTTTTTAATTTCGCAACTCGTTTGTGTAAGTCGAGCTACCATCGTTCGGCGCTCGAATTGCAGCGAGTACAGGCGGTGCGACCGGATAAATCGATGTTGAGGGGCCACCACCGACTACCCGACCGACACACACCACCCGTCGGCCCTACTTTTTCCATTAACGCCGATTCGGCACGATCCTTCCTTCCCAAGGTCTGGTCCCGGCTATATGGGAGGAATAATAAGATCCTACACAGTGTGAGCGAGCGAGCGAGCGAGCGAGCGAGAGAGCGAGAGAGCGAAAGAGAGAGAGAGAGAGAGAGAGAGAGAGAGAGAGAGAGAGAGAGAGAGAGAGAGAGAGAGAGAGAGAGAGAGAGAGAGAGAGAGAGAAACGGGCGACGAAGTCGCAGGTTCCCGCGTGGGCGCGGGAAGTATGGTCTTTCTACTTTCTCCCTCGTCGCCTGTTCGCCCCCTCATTGATTACTTTACTTCGATATCGTGGACCCTACGTCATTTAATATACGTGTTACGCTCAATGAAACCTTACCTATGTTGCTTTATTATTGTTAAAGCGTTGTCCCATTTAATTGCCACCCTCCCGTCGACAATTCTTAAGTTATTCATCTTATTGTGAACGCGAGAGGAAGTCCCAGAAAGTAACAGATATTTACGAGGTTTCATGGACAATGAGATCTTGCGAACCAAAATAAATTAAGTGGCTCTAAGCGACCCTTTCTGGCCCTCAATACGTTGATGCAATCCCAACCCTCCCCTCTGCCTGGCCCGTCTTATTGTTACCTGTGACATTCGTCCGGCCAGATCTTCTCACGCCTGGCTCACTCGTTTTCACGGGACACCCTTGAAAGGGTCGCGAGTATGGCGAACCTTCTCGGAACTGCGCTCGTGGTTGTTTTATATCATGTATTCTGAGAAGTCCTCGCTACATTTCCGCAGCCAGTGTCGACAGCGGATATGCCTCGCATTATGCCGGACGTTTTCCTCGAGTTACATACCCGATTGTGTCATTAACGAGTCGAAACTGTCAAGACTCTCGCTTCGGGAGAAGGAAAAACAATCGATTCATTCATTCTATATATAGAAAAAAGATCTTGTTAAGAAAACGTTGAAAACGTATTTTCACGTAGACACGTATGTGGAGATCTCTATTTCAGTCAGGAAACAGATAGAAAGAGACGATAATGAAACGCAATTTCCCGGAAAACGGGACTTTCGAGTAACACGTGTTCTAAAATGTTTTACTGAATTGTATTTTGTATTAGGGAACGATCTTTTTCATGCCATGGTGGCTATAGTGAAATTTCCGGTTGGAAAAACGAGAAGATATTCATGATATTCTAAACGAGAAAAATAATCTCGATAAAAATAATCTCTCGCTAATGGCACAATTTCAATAATATAAATCATTTAGGAAGTATTAATTGTGAATTCAACTGTACAATAATTATACCCATCGATTGTTTTACTTGATTGCATTTGACGTGTCCAGAATTGTTTTTCTGGACAAATCTACGTAAGCGATAAAAAAAGCACTCTGTATTTTTGTTTATTTTTGTTTATGAGAAACTACTTCTACGTCAGAGTACTATTTCGTCAGTGGTTGCATCGTCCTACGGTTTGGTCGATTGCAAAATATTTATTTAAATTAAAATAAACGACATTCGTTTTATATAACTGTGTACAAAGAGAGAGATGTAAGTTTAAATAAAGCAAATTTTGTTCGTCGATGAGAATTACTTCAACAATTCCACGGAGATGAGGTTAAATTTTGTTTTCGAATTCGTCTCTCTCTATGTCGATCGATAGAATCGTCTAAGAACAACGGAACGTATAGGGGAACTAGAGCGAAACACTGATGGGCAGTTTTACGGCTATAGATGGTGAACGCGCGCGGGAGAGTTTACATCGTGGGTTATGCGTGCCTTAAGGAATGTGGGCGCACCAGTTTCGAGAGTCATTGAGAGCGAGATATAGGCGGGCGCCCATATTCAGACAGAAACCTACAGTCATCCTCGTAGGAGCGTAGGAGAGGACGAAAAGAAAAGGAGGGAAAAAAAATAGAAAAAAACATTCGGGTCCACCTACGGATCTGAATGTTTTATCATCTGGGTGGACAAGTAGCGGCTTGATTGCCCCGGTGATTGACCATTACTTCAATTAAGGCTGAATTTTTCAGATTGCCGAGATTGTTCGCGGGATCTATGTACGGAGTACCAGCAGAGAACCACGATCAATTATGGTTATTACCGTAATTGTTTGTCTATATTTGGACATTGCCTATTATTATCAATTGCATACTATCTGATTTCTTGGAAATGACAAATTCATATTTGCCTACTATGCAAATCAAAAGACAAAAGCATGTATCTGCATTCTTGAAATTTGTATTCTTTAAATAACAAAATATTTCTTTAAAGTAAAATATTATATATTTGTGCGGAATAAAAAATCTAATCATTTTTTAGAGCGTAACAGTGAACAAAGGAAAATAAAATTGAATTTTGAAATATTCTCTTTCATGAGATAATTATACAATATCTCTTTTTAAGCATCAATAGGCAACATTTATTTTATATATTTTCAGAAACGCAGTACTCTCGCACAAAGGATCAGCTATTTTTCCGAATATGCTATAATCTACTGCGCCAATCTGATCATTTCGACACATTACCGATAAATACAATATTATCTCTCTTTCTCCCCTTTGTGTAAATATCATCTGTGATTTAATATCTCATATTTATTTTACAAGCGTATCCAGCGAGCCGCTAAAATAATATTATCAGAAACAAAGGGATATCGTTAGAGTGGCAAAAGTGATTCAGACATTTCGCGGTGGCTAATCGCACGTGTACTTTACGTAAAGTGGCGATTAAGTTAGGATTTCCGCTGGCGTAAGTCGGAGCAATGATCGATGACCGCGAGACGATCGTCGCCGACACACCTATTTGTAGAACGAAAGATGGAATCCGACGGAGAATCCTGCGCGCGGTTATATATCCATCCCTTTCTCATTATCACTGACAACAGGATGCGGTTAGTCACGGCAGCGCTGACGAATCCCAACAAACGGCGATTATTGTCTGTCGTCATGGAAAATAATTGCATCTTTAATGCAAAACGTTGCAACGCGAGGTAACATTCGTATTAATTTCGGAATTAATCTCTCTCTCACAAGAACTCTCTTGTGACAAGAATTTCGTGTGACAAAAATACGTATAGTAAGATACATTTTTTAGAAATAGTAACGATTTTGTTGTGCGATTATTTTGATGGAGAATAAAATTTTATTTAAAGCATTTTACGAAAACGTTTGAAGCTAATAAAGCTCGATTTTATAAACACATCGAAAGAAAATAGAAAAGATTTTAGTTTTTAATTTTTTCGAGAAAAAAGAATACCGCGTACACAATAAGCCAATCGGTTATTATAAACCGCCCAAACCTTTTTCCTTATAATTAGACGAATCGAGGATATTGTCTCGACATTGATTTATCTTGATTTTTTTCATTTGACTCCCACTTGGCTATTTTTATCTCATTTATTTCTTTAATTATGTTTCCTTCGTACAAGGACGGACGCATTCTGCGTCGAAAGTCCTACGCGCTTAATGCTATGAATCGTACCTGTCTCTCTAAGTGGCGCATAAAGAAGCCTTTTATAACGTGTACGAGAGCCGGCGCTGCAAAGAAAGCTGCCGGATGCGGTGGGGAGGCGAGGGGGGTCTCATTATCTTATCTCGAACCATTTCCTGTCAACCTGGGGCCGCCTTTCGTAGTAGTGCTGCACACATGTATGCACACCCTCGCACGCGGCGTGCAACGCGAATGCACTCACGCATGTGCACGCGCTCGCGATGGCTTAGGGCCGCTTCCGGTGTGTGTGCGTGTGCGTTCGACGTCGCATCTGGCTGCGAAAACGCGCTTCTGCGAGCTCGATAATCGTTTTTCTCTCGCCGATGCACTGGCGGCTGTGACGAATTTCCGTGAGTTTTAGCGCCTGACTTACAAATCTGTCTTTAAAATAGAATGATATTTCCCGTGCAAACATATCCGATACTTTGAAAACTTACATCGAAGAAAAAGACAGATGTATATGAGGTTAATAAAAGGTTGAAAGATTTAAAAGATTGAGAAATTATGAAATATATGTGGAGATATAATTTGAAAAACTGATTCTTATAAATAAAAAGCTAAATGTTAAAAAGTCTAACTATATTATTGATACATATCGTATTTTTCACGTAGATTTTCCTAGATAAATTTTATAATTGCATTTTTACTTAAGAAACCGTTATAATTACGTAAGTTTTATCTTTTTACATTAATAAATAAATTATATAGAATGTAATTATGTATAAGTTGTAAAAAAAGTGACTCTTTTGTCTTCTATTTATTGTTCCGTTTAAAAATCATAGGCGATGCTAAATGATTTCAATTATAACTCGCAAAATATATCCATATAAAGTTTAACAAAACTGTTGAATTAATGTTAATTTAAACATGTTTGTGTATATAATGAGAAAAGAAAAAGTACGTCTATAATTGAAACCAATCGAAAAAAGAAATTGATAAAATAATTCTAGTCACTTTGTCAAAAAGGAAACTACGAAGGCTTCCCTCGTGCATGATGAATTCATTTTCTTGCACGGATTATATCGATCCACCAGTACTCGTAGCCCGGGTTAACGACCTTGTTTTCCACTACGGCAACTCATGAGCAAAAATAGATATCACGAATCGCCATCGACGCGCTCTGTCTTTTTCCAGACTTTGTGCACGTTAGGGAAAAAAAAAAAGATATAATTTCTAGCCCAGGCATATAATTTTAGGTCATAAAGACTGCATTGAAAAAGATTCAACCTTGCACTTGTTCTTATAACAAAACGATTTGCGAAACTCGAAAAACATAATTATATTTCAAACGACTTGCGCTAATGAAATCTGCAGCAGTAAAACAATATTTTTGCAGATAAAAACAATTTAATAAAGTTATTTTTATGACCGACTGTGAGATATATGACCCAATCAGGAAATCAATTATTTAGAAATGGCAAGAGGTAATGTAATTTTAGGAAATCGCTTTGCTTCTCTTCTCTCCTAATTGCTACTATTTAATGCGAAAAAAATTCATCTCGTATTTCTTTTTTATATCATGGAACTAAGTTAACAAGATTATATACACTTGTGATTTCGAGCTCGTGGAAACGTTGAAACTTCAGAACAGTTTTGACTCAGGCAAGAGCAATTGAAACGTTTCCTGTGCGGATGTTTCGCTTCCTCGAACAATTCGTCTGGAGCTCCAAATACGGACCTCATGTTAAAAACATGCTGCTAAAAACTACACTGAATTTCGACATGTCGCTATTAATCATTTACATTTGTTCTTTTTTCAGATAAAAATAATTTATATATTTATATCCAGTAAGATTAAAAGTGATAATTTTAAGTAAGGTTTCATCACAAAACTGTTGTGTAAAATTGGTGGAAATAACTACGACAGATTATAAAGAAATTAAACGTCTGCATATATCTGTATATTTTTGTATCCAAGTATTGAAATAGAGGAAGCTACTAATTTAAACAATCGTATAGGTTTTTGATCAATTTAAATATCGTACTACAATAGATAATTTTTACCTCTTATTACACTCACAGATGGTAATTATGTATATTTAGAAGAGATGAAAAAAACATTGGCAACTTTCTACGTAGCTTACAATTTAAATTGTTTAAAAATAGAATTCAACGACAAAGGTCATTAAACCGCTTTGTTGAAGAATCCGAAGAAGCAATCTTCATGATTCTAAGATTTAGATAAATTTAGATAATAAGATTAAGATCAATTTCTTGAGCTATTAGTTCCTCAATTCCTTACTTAAATCGATGTAAATTTAATTTTCACGACTTTGAGATTAATTTTCTCAAGTTCTTCGGCAAGCTTTAAGTCAATCTCGCGGATTCCCCTATTCCCCTATCTGGCCTCATGATACATTTCAATCATTCGATTTCCGTCTCGTACTTGAACGACCTCAGCAGTGTAGCAAAGTTATCGGCAACGGACGGTTCTTCGTTACGGTAACACGTTGCGGCGGGTCAGTTATCGCGCGATTAAACGACGGCGTTCGCGCACTGAGATCATCGTTTAAAAATACACACGTACGCCAAGTCCCCGCGCGTGACACGGGAGATCCGGGCGGACGTGCAGAATCGGACAAATCGCCTGTAAAATGAATCGTCGTGGATACCGTCACGTTGCCACGAGGCGAGTATATTCTCCTTGAGAACTTCCCAATATCGTTTTCGCCGCGAAAGCGTCACGTCGATATTCAATGAGGCGCGAAGTCAATAAAAGAAAACCATATAAACGTGCCTTATCGCCGACGTTTCCGATTTATAGAACGTAACGGTAGATTGGGTCGACGGAAATGTCTGAATGGACTCACGAGTGGAAATACTACTATCTTACCTAGAGGCCCTCCCNCCCCCNCCCCCCCCCCCGTATATGCACGCGCGCGCGTCGTAGGCCAACAATTCCTCGTTACATTACGTTTCCTTACGATGAATGAAATAGGAGGGTCCGAGCGCGGGGCACACGAGGGAATCGTAATAAATTATGAAACCAGTTATAGCTTCCACCGACCTTGTCCATGACTCTACGTGCTATCTATTGGCTATGGTAAATAACGTGAGGCCCCGGCAGCGATTCTTTGGCTAATCTTATTAACGTCGTCTGAGCGTCGGCCTTGGCGACGAAGGAATTAATTTTGCACATTTTAATCAATTAATTTGAACTACGTAAATAGGAGCGTGAGTCAACGGGAATTGAGGGACGATTGCAGTACCAGAAGATATTAAATATTACATGAGCGCTGAATTTATTATGAAGACGAGCGTCATGTCAAACAAATGAAAATTTAATAATAAAATTAGACGGTGAGAGAAAAATTGGCAACCGAGATTGTTTTACCGACAATCACAGGGGCAATGACGTTTGTTAAATTTAAAGCAATATTTGATCAGGTGCGAGAGTAAAATAAACAATATAATGTAATAAAAGCTTTGTGTAGAAGTTACGTTTTGCAAATTTAAAACAAAAGGCAAACAGAAATTGCAGAATTCGCAAACAACAAGGCAAAAATGTGTAAAAGCGTCAAATATAAAAGATATATGTATAAAGAGAATGTAGAAACCTCTTTACTCTTTACATATTTTAAAAACTTCTATTTAAAAATAAAACTACAGCTAATTTTTAGGACGACTAAAAATGAAAGCGTCGACAGCATCTGGTTGTTTCATCACTTTTGTTAATTTCTCCGCGAGCAAATAAACGAATTTCAAGCCCATAAATATGAAAGACGATTGCAAGTGAATCGAACCGCGAACACGCGAAATACGCGAATAAAGAACGCGCGAGCATACAGCTTTTACTACTGTATTATGCAACACGACCACGTATCTGTATTATCTTTTAGTCACGTGTACTTTGTAATTGGTTACTTCCTGCGGTTGTTATCTTATCGCGCGTGTCTCGGTGATATTATATCTCATATCTCGCTCTCTCGCGTCTCGTGCATCATATTTTTATATTTTACTGTGTCAGTATACCGCGTGCGTGCGTCTGCCCACATAGTAATCCTCCGGTAGTATCCTGAAAGCGTAGGACTGCAGTGCGCGAGAGAAATGCGCGAAAAACGCGCACGTGCGGAGCGGCACTCTCATGAAATCGCGATTGGGTAACGCGTCCGCGACCCCGGGACTTCCGACTCTGCATCGCGAAATAATGGCCATGCCTGCTAAGTATGTGCACACCTGTTAAGGTCATCAGCGGACGACGGGTGTCGCTTACGTCAACACGCCGTACGCACTATCGTACCTGTCGTAATCAGCGCCTGCAACGTAACGCGTCACACGCGCGCGACTTTCCTTTCCGTTTACGTATACGCTCATCCCGCGATTGAGCCCGGAATTGACGCGCGCGATTTTTATCATGACGTAAAGCGACAACGTGGGCTGCACTTTACATCCTATTTATAAATCTTCACGGACTATTATGTACCTCGAGGATCCACCCTGCTCTCGTTAGAGGGGCATACACGTGCAACGATATTTTGATAATGATCTAAATTGTTTTTTAAATAAATAATCAATAGCCGAGATTATTACAAAGATACTTAAATAAGCCTAGATGACAGAAATGGCTCGACAGTTTTAGATCGCTAGCGAATTATATCGCGGAGAGTGTTGTATAGAGTGATGATGATTTCCCGAGAATCCAAGAGAGATTCTTTATTTGATGTTTAATTGCCCGAGTAAAAAACGAGTTTCACTGTAGTCTTTTTATTGGGTTTAATCACTTGAGCAGAAAAACCGATGTTAAATCGCCAGAGATCTATTTAATTTTCATTTTTTTAAATTTAAGCTACCAATCCTGATGATGTTAATAATTTTCTAAACTTGGAACCGAACTTTAATTATTATAGAAGTATAAAATATTAAAAGAGTAATTACTTCTTAAGCTAAAAAGGGTTTTACCGCTGTAATTATTTCATCCGTCTATATGAAAACTTTATATATAATACGATTTCTCTTGTGTGAGAGTAACGTTACTCTTTAACGTTTAACGAGATTTAACGTCCATTATATCTACGTTTGGTGTTTTACGATGGTAATGAGGGCAAGTAGTAGCTTCGTGAAAATGAGCGAGGTTAGAGTTAATACGGATGTTCGATTGCAGCATCGCAACCGCGTGACTTCATTTCAAAGTCAATAGACTACTTATAGTCTCGATTTAGTATCAACATCAGACGATTGATAATTAATGCTATTTATCATTTGATAAACACTTTGCCACATTAGAGAAATCATTTGAAAAGGAGATAATGTACACGAGAATATAGTTGAAAGATTTTCCAAGAATTTCCTCATTTGTGAAATAAAAAGTTCATTTCTGGGAAAATTGAGAACTCGTTTGACACAGCTTTAAAAAAAGAGAGAGAGAAATGTTCGTTAAAACGAGAATCCTTGATCCGATTGCATCAATTTCAATGTTGATTGTCTACAGCGAGCTAATTACAATTCAATAAAGCGCTGTTTTTAGATGTAATCTGCCCTTCGTTGCAAAAAATGAAACTTATAAATATCTGCTGACCTATTAGTAACCGCGAAATGTCATTTAAAACGGAAATGACATCAATGACAAAGAGACCGATTCTAGCTGACGTTCGTGCAAGTTATCGAGCACATTTTCGAGCAAGAAATTGCAATCTCTGATAATCGTTCTTCTGGAAGTGGAAAGTGACATTTTGACAAACGCGTATTTACGGGCTTCGAAATCACTGTTTGTACAATACAAAACGCTTCGGTCTAACTGTCGCAATTGCGTAACAGATCCGTACACACATAGCGTAATGCTCATCGCTACGCCCACGTGGAACGTCAGGATTTACATCAGCTTACGAACGGAATGGCATTCGCAGGATTGACATCGGATAGCAGGTGATAGCGAATGAGAGTACTTTATTTTCGGAAAGGTCACGATTGAGGCATGATGCTACTATATCGTGTCACTATACCGTCTCGCTATAGCAAACGTATACGTCACGAACATACGGGGGCGTAGTTATCAGAAGAGATGACTTCTCGAGTCCCAAATTCCTCACGATAAAAAAATATCTCCGCGCGATAAGATCAGAATGATCTGTAGATACTACGATTGTGTATATTAGGTAACTGTGTTCATATTCATGGCCAGAAAGATAGGTTTGCATTGCCATACAATTTTTATGCTACTATAGTTTCGCTCCATTAACTTGGCAGTAACTTTAATGTCTTTTCGAACAATTCTTGTCTGCGACATGCTTCTTTATGCTCGATTACAAAAAAAAAAATCAATGCGTGAAAATGCGCTAAAAATACTATCGCTGAAGCATTGTTTTTCTGATAACTTGTACTGTAGGGATAATGCGCGTAGGCGTTTCCCGTGACGTGGCTGCAATATTTAATAAAATTCCGACTTCGGTACGTTTTAATGGAAAATATTAATGCAAAAACAATCTAGTCGCAAAGCTGGATTTTGTCGTCCCACCAGCTACTCCTCCGCATCCTTAGAATGCGCTGTCGCGCACAAGTTAATCCGTATAACGCGGAATATATAAATTACATTGTGTAATCAAGTAATATAATTTCCCGGAATCATCTTTAGAGACATTCGAGCGAGCTGTCATGAATTTTGAATCGCTACTCACCAATGAGATTCGTTACTAAT
Source organism: Tetramorium alpestre (assembly GCA_021460005.1). Lineage (NCBI taxonomy): Eukaryota > Metazoa > Arthropoda > Insecta > Hymenoptera > Formicidae > Tetramorium > Tetramorium alpestre. Next base: position 184,053 of record JAJVSH010000168.1, on the reverse strand, counting down.
TCATCGTGCAAGACCTTTCGCCGCGCGCCAATAGAGACGACCCGCCCACATCCGATCTCTTCCGTTAATTTTTAATTGCAAGTTTCGCAATAGCTGACGTAGGAAATACGGAGTGAGACGGCGTGCAGTGAACGAAGGACAATAATCGTCTACGTGTCTCACAATTAGCCATATTGCACTGTTATTTCCATCTAGGATTCTAGCGCTGCTCCCACGCATTTCATGCGTCAAAACGCTTTGAACATTATTACAAGAAAACATTATTAGATGCACAAAAGCGTCTGTACACCTAGGTACGGTTTGTATAACGTTTCCCGATATTTGACATTTCCACCGAGATGTGTGTCTAGATAGAAATTCTGTTTGTAGTGCCTGATAGCGGAATTTCCAAGTGCATCGTATGTCACACAGAATCTCTGAAGTACAGTTCTACAAAGCTAAAATTGAAAAGTGCAATTGCAAAAAATTGAATTAATGTTATTTCATGTTTCTCTTACCGTCGCAAAAAGAAAATTGCAAAGTTTTGATTACGTGCGTAAAAGAGAGGGCAAACATATGAAACATTTGCTGCAATCTTTAACTAGATCTTTTCGTAAATCAGATTCATTACGTTTAATCGCAAATTGCTGACAGAAACAATTTATACAAATTACTATTTTATCGAAGACTTTACTTTTTTTCTTTAAAAAAATCAAAATCATAAACTTTTCATGTTTCTTTTCTATCCCGTCGTCTGTGTTATCCTCTCCTTCATGCAAAGCCTCGGTGAATCAACCTCGGCGAGCCGATCACGTTGGAAATCGATATCAAGCGAATCAACGGATTCGAGCTTTCTCGAGCTTTCTCGATTATATATGCGGCTAACTACAAGCAGCTCCCTTCTTCTGCTTTAATGTTAAAGCCTTGGCTAACCATCCGAGCGTTATTGAGCGTAGGGTGAAAGGGGTGTGTGTGCGCGCGCGTGTGGAAGGACGGTCGGGTGCTCACCTTACCCACGGCACCCACGCGGATCGAATCCAATTCGTCGGCACGCGTCCGGATACCCGCGGAAGGTCACAGATGCCCGCGGCCCTTTCCTTCTCCCCCTCCCGCCCCTCTTATCCTCGTATCAATCCTTGCGCTCTGTCCTATTTCCCACCCTCAACCTGTCCTTCACCCCCGCAAGGCAGAGCGAGCGCGCGCGCGCGCGCGCTTAAGCGCGATAAAGCGGCGGCCGTATGATCGAACGCGAAAATCTTCAACGACAGCCGCCCAAATGAATGGAATGCCGACCTACGCCTGGCACAGTCGTCTGATAGGCTGTCGTCCCCTCCTGCCAGGGTGAAAGAGAACAAACGAGCGAGCCAAGCCGAGCTGAGCCGAGCGCGATGAACGGGCGAGGCCGAGAACGGGCTTCATGTAAACGGCAAGGGCCAAGGCCGTATCGCTCGATGGCACGTTTTGCCGTCCTCCCGCGCGTGTTTTACTTCAAACCCTTTCACAACTGCATCCGCGGTATGTAACAGTACACGGAATACTCGGCGACGTGGGCGGATTTGGCAAGTTCTCCTTGAAAATTGAAATCAGTCTTCCCTTTATCGAATTTTAATTGGACCTATTTATCCGGAAACTTGGAAAATTTCAACTTTCAATGCCTTGCTGATGATCCCGCGAATCGAAAGTTTGTCGAAGCTCGTCTAAGGTTGTCTATTATAGGTACAAAATTTTGTTATACCTACATTCGTGTTTCTTTTATCGATTATAATAATCCTTTCTTTCATCAATAATAACTATTCATGTTCAGTAATTAAGAAAAATAATCATTTCAATTTTCGCGCTTGTATCAAACTTAAACATCCTATATGTAACTGATGGAAAATAAAACTTGAGAATAAAAACTGGTTATTCTTGTGATTCTTTTGCCTTATTGACAATTTATGTCATACTCGTTTCTATCAACTAATAGATTCCAGGTAATATGTATTGTAATATATTTCAATTAATAATTCAATACGTTTTAACCTAGATTAATGAACTATTTACTGTCGAGCTTCTAGTCATTTAATATTATGAATCTATCAATATTAATATATTTTTTGTATTTTAAATCTTGTATATCTGTACTCTTATAGTCCACGTTTTACTTTTAAATCTTTTATAATGTACCTTTTTCTGTATATTTTACTTTTTCCTACACTTTGTCCAAATATATATGCTAATATCACCGTTTACTTAAATTTTCAAGTGATAAAGGAATAATTATTTCTATTAAAAAAATTTCCTGCTCTCTAATCCAAACGAGAAGCTTTCTTTCCTACATTCTGGACGCTTATTCTTGTGTACTAGCAGTTTTATAATCGCTGTATAATTATTGTAATATAATTCTGGCTTGTCTATATTCAGTATTGAAGCGTAGGCTTACATTAGAAGCGTATTGTGCGCTTCCATGAAGTCCGGATTGATCCTATGAGACGGAGAGGTCATTGTTTCGTCGTATACATCTGGGAAATCGTTAGTGTACTTAGTACATACTACATGCGGTGCATGGATTTAGCATACTACGGCGAATGCATCGATGCCATTACACCAGCGCGTTAGCACGCGACATTGTGACTTATCGATCGCAGACAGAACGCCGCGATAAGTATTATGCTGTTTACAAATAGTCACTATTCGCGACGGCGACGTCCCATTGCACTCCGGATAATAATCGCGGTCCGGATACGTCGCGAACAATTGGCCGTTGCCGTCGGCCGCGACAAGTCAGACACGTTCGACAATGAGTGTGACGGAAGAGTTCATTACATAGACATACGTATATATGCGGTAAATAGATAACAGGAGGAAAGTGGCGATATTGATTCGATCGTGAGAGAGATGGGCGATAAGAGTAGGACCGAGAAGGTACTAACCTAACTGGCATGGGGTGACGGGATCGCCGACGTTCGGCCCTGTTGGTGAAGCAGCACGTGCACGCCAGTGTGCGTGCATGTCAGTACGGCTGGTATATCCTCTTCTCTCTCTCTCTCTCTCTCTTATCCCCTTCTCACGCGGCTCGCGATAATACGCGCCCACGCACGCGTGAGAGAGCGCGCGCGTGTAAACGTGCAGTGCCCCATTCCGCCGCCATACCCCTTCATCGCCGCCGCGAAGCCATTCCGGCCGCTTCAACGACGGCTCAGTCAGCACCGACCCCCGACCCAACCTCTACCCACGCCTCGTTAATGGAAACATCTTTTGTCAATGAACTGACGTCAGCCCGCGCGGCGATTGGCCGGCCGCGCGGGCTCACGTGACCGCTCGGCGAATCGCGTCGCACGGCGTCCGCGTCTCACCCCTGCGCGCAACGTACCGAGCGCCGTTGCTCCATTCTTCGACGAGCGGACGTTCGTAAGGTGTGGCCTGCGACGAGTGAGCGTGATAGGACAAAAGATAAAATCGTCAAGATAATAAAAAGAAGTTAATAAGAAAACGAGGGGAGAACAAAGAGGAAAGAAAAAGAGACGGGGGAAAAAGTGTCTGGGAACGGGGGAAGAGAGACGAGGATCTTGTGACATACTTCAAGCCGTCGGGAAGCTCCGCCGTCCGCGTCCTCTCGGCCGAAGGGAAATCCATCGGACGGACGAGGAATTCCGGATCTTGAGTGCGATGCTGAAGGGACTTGTGAGGTGCGAGGGCGGGAGGGAGGGAGAGAACGGTCGTCGACACGCGGACAAGTCGTGCTGATCCGATCGGACGGATACGGAAACGCGGTACGGTGGTCGCGGAGCGCATACGCGGGTCCAGCGTGTGCGTGGCGGCGCGGCGCGGCGCGGGCCTACGCTCTGAAGGTGGGGGCGAGCATTCGTGCGAGCGCGTCGCGCGGCACGGCGGGGAGAGTGAAGTGAGCGCGGTTCGCGGTGCGCGCGCGAATGAACGTGCGACAAGGACGGCACGATCGCTGGCCGCGCGCGCCCGACGGGACGAGCTCGCGCGAGATAGAGTGAGCGCGGCGGTCGCGTACGGTCGGACATGCATCTCCCGCACGGCGAGCGTAAACATTTTACTGCCGTGCCGTTAATTGGTCGCGTCGTCTTGATTCACGAGGAGATCGATAACCGGGACGAGTCGGCGACGGCGACGGCGACGGCTACAGTTGCGGTTGCGGCAGCGACGGGAAAGCAAGAGGCGAAGGCGGAGTAACACACGCAGCGCGGCGTAGTATCGCAGGAAATGATGGCAACGCGTGAGAACCCGTCGGATCGCGCTGTCGACGGGTAAACGTCGCGCGCTCGCGCGATCGTTCTCCGGATGAAGCATCCGGGGAACGTGCTCCGCCACTCAACTCCAAGTGCCATTTCGTACATACCATATCCAGTAACTAATAATCGGTCGGGAGACCGATGCATGCCAGCACACTACGTGGACGCACGCTTCGTTCATTCGCTTCCATTGTGGAAAACGTGCGCGACAGGGCTGACGACTCGCTCGGCACCGTCGGGCGACGGACGTAATTCTGACACGCTGGCGTGTTACCGAGGTGTACGTGCTTAGCCAGTACCTAGCTGGCTTCTCTTTCAAGTGAGGCAACGAGTGAGAATCATCTTGGCGGAGCGACAACGCTCTGACAGTTGGATTGTTTATTGTTTACGGAGGTGGCGTGTCCGACAATGACGGCACTTGAGCGTTGCCGAGGCTCAAGAATATTTCTATGAGAGAAACATAGTGACTGAAACGAAACGTTTAGTTTCGAAAGAGCCGTTGTTACGCAGCTAAACAGCGTTGTTTGTTCGTTGGACGTATAAAAGACCACAAAATATATATATATATTAGTGTGCAAGTACACAGGGCTCAAGATGCCTGATAGTGCAATGGAAGAGGATCTTCTCGGTCCGGAATGGTTGTTCGGAGAGTTGAGATCGCAAGATCGTTCCAAAATGCTTCTTATTCTGGACTGTAGGGCACACTCCGACTTCTCTGATGCTCACATAAGAGGTTCGGTACCTCTGACCATACCCAGTATCATGCTGCGAAGATTGGCTGCTGGTAAAGTGGACCTCTTGTCCACAATACGGTGCTTAGATCTGAGAAACAGAGTGGAAATGTTTCTGTGCGGGGATGAAAATAGAAAAGGGACATTTGTACTAATCGGTGATTCCACGGATGCAGGTCATCAGGGGGAAACGTTACAAGTTTTGAGCAGGAGACTTAAAAGCAGTGGAGGACATGTCGCCGCTTTAATTGGTGAGAAATCAATTTTTATCCCATAAATTAATCCATTGCAATTAAATTCCTGTTAAGATTGAACAAAATTTGATATTTTAAACAATTCAACAAACATCAAAAATTTGAAACTGGAATAGTCTCATTATTTTATTTCCACATAATGAATTGCAAATTGAAGACCTGCGAATATACAAATTAGTATCACTGTAATTACTGCAAAATTATTGTTTACTACAATACTTAGAAACTATTTGTGTAATTAATGTCATTTTAATAAAGGTTTCTAAATTTAACTGTTAAACATTACACAATAAGTGCTAATTATAATTCTGCATTCATATTATTTTGTTATCACATACATATTCACAGGCAGCAATGATAATTGTAGTATAGAAAGGCTTTCAGAAGTAACAGTCAAAGCATAGAGACTGGTTGTGAATGAAATATTGATTTATGTGGGAGGCATTCCGGTAGAACCAGACACTTAATTCTATAGCCAGCCTTTATCAGGCTTTAGATAAAACTGTTCAATCATTCAACGTTTTATTTTACATGAATACATAAATTTACTTAAATTTTACATAAATTTACTGATTGCAAATATATTAATACATTAATTGCAAAATAGAATTATTGCTTTTTTTGTTTTAATTTTGTTTCACAAGCTTGTAAATTTTTTAAGAAAATTCAAATATTGAAGAGTTACAAATGTGTTTGTGTGATTATTAAATTTTTCTGAATGTTATATGCAAAATTTAATTTACAAGTCAAAATTAATAATAGATTTATTGAAAATTTAGCAAGTTATTGAATTCGAAAATGTTGATACTTTTTCTTATTGTATAGAATAAAATTATCATATACATATCTTAAATTTCACAAATATAATGTGTTGAAAAATTTTTAATCTATTTAAAAAAATCTAAAAAAATATTGATCTCAAATAATTACTATTATCATATCATATTTATTTGTAGGTGGTTTTGAAGCATTTAAAGATAAATATCCAGAGTGGTGCGAAGGTAGTCAAACCACTAAAGAATGTGACCCAGGTCAGGACAATAACGATGGTGAATTAATGGGCCTTAGATCCCTTCGAATATCTACTCCACCGACCAGGTCTTATTCGGACTCTGACAGTGACAGCACATGTGATTCAGTTGGTAAGCAAATATTCCTAGTGTATATTCTCACTGTAGTTAAAGAGAATCATGTGACAATAATTTATATTAACGAAAAACAATATGATACATGAATAACGCTATAATGTAAAAATAGAATTTTAATGGTAGAAAATTTAATGCAGTAATAATAATGAATTTGTGTTTCTGCATTCCAGGTCCCGAGGAAGATAAAGATTTTCCGGTGGAAATTTTACCTCATTTATATCTCGGTAACGCGGCCAATAGTGAGGATCACGAGTCTTTAGCGCGGCACAGGATACAGTACATACTCAATGTGACACCGGATTTGCCAAACGTATTTGAAAGTGGCGGCTCAATAAAGTATATGCAGATACCAATAAGTGATCACTGGAGTCAGAATTTGGCTAGTTTCTTCCCGCAAGCAATTCAGTTTATAGGTAAGTGTCAGCATGCCGATATATAAAGCATTCTTATTAGAAACTATGTAAATTGAGTAAGAAATACAAATGTTTTATTTTACTTAACCTCAAGATTAAAAAAATTTTACTATGATCATTTTTAAAATGAATTGCTTTTTGCAAACATGTTTGTAAGTAATGTAGTTTTTTAATTCGTTGCGTGAAACGTTGACAAAGCAAGCGTTTCTCGCGAAGGTGAAAGAAAATTCTCAGCTATTGATTGGTATGGTTATACTCTTACTCTGCCCCCGATAAATATTTCGTCATTCATCTACATCACGCGTGGCTCTGTCGTAAAAACGATCAATGTATCATATACTAGTGATATATAATATCTGGAATTCAAATAAAAAATGTGTGTCATTAGTAAGAAAAGATTTCTCTGATACAAAATTTTTCATGTCTCGTATTATTTTAATTTTAAAATATGCACATGAGAATGCGCGAATGATGTGAGCTTTATTTATTGTGTCGAATCTTTTTCCGTGTCAAAATCTTGTTCGGACCACTTCTTAAACAGGATTTCCTGTTTAAGAAGGTCCCCGCGCAGCTTCTGAAAGGGGCATTCTTATAAATAGGTTCGCCTAAATAGAAACTTTCCCACGTGGCGGGCAAGCCGCACTAGACAATTAAACAACGGATGTCCGGTTAGGCCGAGAGCTATACTTAAGCCTGAATGGCGAGGTTTGGCACTGGCTATTGAGCTGACATTTTTGACTGTCCCGATACATTGCAATTGACGATCCGGCTTTTCTTTGTTGGCATCATTTAAACGAACTCGTTATAACATGCATTGTTTTCTTTAGCATTTTCAACACAATTTTCTAATTAATGAATGTTGAATATATCGAAGAATAATAGCTACTGTAATAGCTAATTAATATGTCCCATTTGTATAATATAATTTCATTACATAATAGTTCTCGAAATAACAATATTATATTTCACAATGTATCGACCAAATTAATATTAAAATATTGTATTTTTTTAATCTTTTTGTTATTTCAACTAATTGAAGAAATTATATATCAAATAATTCAAGAAATCCGCGTTATATACTTTGGAAAGGCATTGCAAAATAAGTTTATATCTTGCATATTGCGTGAAATAAATGTTAAATTGCGACAAAAATAAATGTTAAATATTAATACAATAATTGATCGAATTAACGATTGTAGAATTAAAATCGCGATTTGTTGCGTATGTTTCAGAAGAGGCACGGAGCTCAGATAAGGGAGTGCTGGTACATTGTTTGGCCGGGATTTCTCGATCTGTCACAATTACCGTGGCTTATCTTATGCACAAATGCAGTCTCAGTCTGAACGATGCTTTCAATCTAGTACGTAGTAGAAAGGCTAACGTTGCACCGAATTTTCACTTTATGGAGCAGTTGCACAGCTTCGAGCAGGAGTTGAGGGACCGAGGGGGAGAAAACAAAAATAACGATCAGAGGTGCATCGGAGCATGCCGACCCAATGGGCCCTGCAATTGTCCAGCGCCCAGCTTCCTGAGTCCCCTTGACCTGGGACTCAGTCCGGACTCGGGAATCGAATTTGATAGGTGGGCGGCGAGCACACCGGCCGAATGAAACGGACTTGGGGGTACCCAATACAAATTTTAGGTCTCTCCGTCACACGCATTATCAGGTAAATCCTGATCGAAGGTTATGATAATGCGCATTATCATTTTTGATATGTAAGACGAGCATGAAGTTCGTCTTTCGCGATATATTTCCAGATGGACTGGAATATTAGACGCGCTCGGTGAGTGCAGAGATGTAGATTTTAGAGGCATCCGAAGTTACCGCGCCGATACTTCACTTTCGTAATTTCTCATTTCTTTCAATGAAGCCTCTCATTCATAGTGTAGCTATGTTTATTAAAGGTATATAAATTATTTTAATTTTAATTAAATTGAGTTTTAGAAAAATTAATTTCCAAGGATACGCGTGTGTATCGCAACACTTATTTAATACTCAACGTAATATAGAAGAAGATATATGAATATCTTTGCCAAAATTTAGAAAGAATTTAAGAATGAGAGGAATTGACTTGAGAGAGAAAAATATATATCAATTAGAAAAAATTATCTCTTCGTTAGACGATTAGCTTTTCAACATATGCGTTCAATAATAATATGCTTCGATATATTCCTGCAGCGACGATGCCTATTTTGAAATTTTCGATTACGAAAATTGGGCACGTTACGTTACGCCATCGAATCATCGACTAATATGATACAGTCGTGTTGTGACTTAGGGAAAGAGTAAACGAGTTATGGCTGTTGATGCCTTTCTGTAAAAAAAAGAAGATGCAATTTATAATGCTCTTTTCTGAATTGTTATGGCAGCAAAGGACATTGAAAGTATTTTATAAACGATCCCGTAATTTCTCATCGCGCAACAATCGCGCAATTGTAATTGTACATTCTGATGTTATGCTTCCAAGTTTTGAGACACCTTTAGCTTGTATGATTGTAAGCGGTATGCGAGATATATCGGATTCAAGCACTGTGTATTCACGAGGTAGTAATGCATACCGCCATACCTCAAGAGAGTTCTAGACATATATATACATATATATATGTATATATATATATATATGTGTGTGTGTGTGTGTGTGTGTGTGTGTGTGTGTGTGTGTGTGTGTATGTGTATGTGTACATATACATATATATATATTTTAATACTTCTTTCCCCAAATCCTTCAATTAATGAGGCTGTGTTTATTTTACTGCAAGCGATATTTCATACGCGAAGTAATTTCTAAACGACGAGTTCCCACCAGGCAATTAAAAGTAGTCGGAGATAAAGTCATCGCTTAGTATGCTAAGTTTTATGATACAAAATTAAAGGAAGTTCTGTAAACACAGGGGCGAATTTAAAATTTCACGCGAGCACAAAAACAATCCCCCGCCTCCACCAAAAACTGATTTATTCGCAATATTCGCGTAAGCTACTAAGAAAACGAAGATATTTTCTAACTATTTCCGAAGTCTGAAGGTCCCAATAAAGGCCGAAGGTTCGTTCAACAGATTCTTAAATCCGCCATTGAGCTTCTACTCAACTGTAGTTTGTGTAAACAATAAACTCGAGATTTGTAACGAATAATTTTCGATGTAGTTTTTCGAAACACTAACTTACATCGGATAATTGCCTCAATGCATTCTGACTTTCGAGATGACGCGAAAGGTATATGCACGTCGCCTCAGGTACATATGCCAGTAACTTAAGTTTAAGAGAGGACACATCTTAGGAATCTGTGCATTTCTGTAGGGCATTCCGAATCTCTCCCGCTCATCAGAAAAAACCGAGTTTGTCACCGGTTTTAACGGAGTTGGAACAACTTGCGTCCAAGTTACTCGGAAATGATATATGAAAGCGTTACTTTAAAAATTTGTATTCTTTATTGTATTCTTTATCAATTCGGAATACATGTTGAAGAAATCGCTAAAATTTAAAACAGAATTTAAAAGGATTAATACGCTTATTAATAGTAGGTATATTTAGCCTGCTAAAAATGTTTGTAGAACGACATTTTAACTTTTTTAAAAGGTTACTTTCTAAAAATACTTCTTAACATCTTGTTTCATTATATCACAGCTCTTGATGGGCTAAAGTTTTTAATGAAATCCTTTGAGGGATTTGATTTTCTTGTTGATTTCTTGATAATATATAACGTCCAAATTATAGTTTTTATCAATTTCGTTTTAACAATCGTTTCTTAATCTGAGATAAAAAAGTTATTATTAAATGTTATTGTTAAAGTAACGTTTTCAAATATCGGAAATCGGTCTTATTGTCAAGACTCCGTCGACTGTTACATACAGAAATCTGAAAGATAATGGGTCCTGCATGTTACATTTTTGCTGGCATCAAAGCAACTTCAGATTTTTTACATAGATACTTTTCTACACGAGGACATTGGGTCTGCGCATTCATATGAAAACGCATCTAGCTATACATTGCTAGTAATAACTCGCGCACTAAATTGGATTCTGAATTGTATGAATCAGCACTGTTTCTATTATCTTACAGATCTCAGATATATATTGAAAGTTATTTTTGTAAAGAAAAGAAATGCATTCACATTCCCGAGCCAAAATGGCCTGACACTGTAACTATCTTTCAACCACTACTATATATATATCGTTCATTGAGCATAATTGAAGTTAATATGAGTGTATACAAATAAATGTTATTTTTGGTGTAATAATTAACTGCAAGAGTTGCGGTAATTAATAACTTGTGGCTATTGCAGGAGTAAATTGATCTATAACTAAGGAAAAAATAGATATATATATATATTTGACGTTAATGTAATAACAATATTCTACTATTACACTGTTGTCTGTTGTATGTTTACTGGGTGCGTGTGCCCGAGAAATTTAATCAAATATTATATGTGTATATTATATAAATTATTATTTTATATTCATCGTTGTATATATACTTTAACTAATTTTCAATTTAGAAATATAACTTATCTTACTTAAATTGTAGGTAATCAATTGTCATTTAAGCAGGTCATTTACATTCCATGCAAGTAACTTTGACTCTTACTTTCCAAATTTGTTTGACGATGTAAAT
>JAJVSH010000168.1:140833-172497 GCA_021460005.1 Tetramorium alpestre | reverse complement strand
GTATGTATATGTATATGTATATGCGTTTTATTCATTGATTTCTTGAGATATCATATCTGCTATGATAATAGTAACAATTCATTCAATTTCTATTATCTGAATGTGTAATAGTCGTTTTAATTTTTATCTATATTGCTCGTTAATTCATTTTTGTACTTCTGACGTAAAATCGATAATAAAATTTGGAAAAACTATTCCTTTTGTGAATTTTGTGTTATCAATATATATCATTATATAAAAATATGTATCATATATCTCTTGATATGTTCGTTTACTAAGAAACATTTATGTACGGTTTACGACAAAATGAAATTAGAAAGTACATAAAAGTGCTAAAACACATATCATTTTATCTTAGTCCCGAAACAGTCAATATGTATGTCGAATAATTTTATCTTGATCAGTTGTAATGAATAATTGAGCATAAATAAATTGTTAAAATATTAATTTAAAACTTTAATTGTATGTGTTTAATCAATAAATTGTGTATATTTGATATTTGATATTGGAAAACATATTTAAAGGTACTACTTATTCTTGCAAAAAATATTTTTAAAATTATAAGATAGACGTCTTTATACATTTCGCCAATGTAGAATGTAACTCTGTTGTAGTAATTCATTAATCCCCCTTAACTAGCGAAAACGCGTTTTGATATTTCTGATAGATTAAGATTATTTTTAAATGTTCTCTGTAGAACATAATAAACATATTTGCAATGTACAACAATTTCATGTTTGTTAGAACTTTTCACGCGTTTTTTCAGATTATTAATTTCAAATTGGAGCACTTTTATTTGTTTCTTGCTCCAACTCGACAACTTTTATAAAACTATCATAGTTATAAAAAATATTTGATCGCCGCTTCTCAACAGGCGAAGCAAATCATTGAGAAATATCTCTCTTCTTTTAGTTATACGCAATCAGCGTTAAACTATAAATCCTATGTATCTTTTCATAAATATATATGCAAAAAGGATTACTGCGTCCTTCGGAAAATAATGGAATGGAATGGACAATATCGAGGGACATAGTACATCTAAATGATGAATGTTAATTGTATAAAAAAAAAAAATGTATTTATTTCTTACGATTGAGCAACCGAGCTGCAAAACATGGATACACGTGCAAACTTATTTTTTTCATAATTTTACAAGCAGTGCGTGTCTCACTGCTTATAAACGTATTAGATAATCAAATCGATAATTTGCTTAGAACAATTTACCAGTTTGTTTGATGTATTCAGATCGGTAGTGCTTTCTGATAAAGTTGTAAGAATATTCAAAGCGGTTTCGGATTGTCGTACAGCGCTTATTAATTCATTACGATCATTGGGATCTGATGTAGCAGCTAATAATGTTCCTAGTCCAACTAAAGCTCTGAATATTGCCTCAGATTCATTTAAATTTGGCAAGATGTTAAATAATACATTTAGAGCTTTCGTTCTACCAGGTGTGTCATTATATTTATTTAGCGCTACGATCAGATTTAATATATAAGTCGATATTGCAACCTGTAATGTAATATCGTAATTTGTAAGCTTATTCTTTTACAAATCTTATACCGTTTCTGGTTTTTCATGCAAAAAATATTTCATATTAAAGTGTATAAAATGAAGAATTTCGTTTATGATTATTTTATCAATTATTCATGTGATTTAGCTTCTTGCACAAGTCTTTTTAATTATTATTTTAATATGGCATACCTGATTATGTCTATCTCCAAGAGATTGTAGGTCCAACATAGACTTGAGTACCTCATCCTTATAATCCAGACAAAGTTTTTCTCCTTTTTCATGCTGGAACATATTAGCTATCAGACGGAAGGTGAGCATTTGATTGCAGGGAAATGCATCCGATTTAATATGTCTTCGTATGATTGGTAGCAATTCCTCTGTACATAGTTGATCGTTTACTTCTTTGTGAAGTATAGCGAGTCTCGCTATATCGAGAACTGGGAACACCGTGTCGTTCGGCCAATCTACAAGACTCTTTAATGAGTTGATAGCGCTGCTCTTAACTTCTTCAGTCACTTGATTATAATTTCGCATAAGTTCTTTTATTGCATCTTCCTTCTCCTCTGATATTTTATATACATTTTCTTGTTTAATATTTAAATATTTAGAATTTAACTCGTGTAACTTTCCTGCAATCAATGTTACAAATTTTTGACATGACAAAAAATAATGCAAAATTGTGTTGCTTTTCCATTATATATAATCATCTTAAATAAGTCTTAATTACCCAAAATAGCCATTAAATTTCCTTGTTCAAACTTCAAATACCTCAAGTGAGGTATATAGGAGGGAGAGGCAGATGTGTTGGAAGAACTAAACGTCGATGATTGTGCATTAACATCGGGTGTACTAGACGATGTTCCTGATCCGGGAACATATCGGCTTCCTCCTGTAAAAGGATCTACATATTGCGATCCAGTATTCAAAATGGGGGCCGGATCAGAATTCTTTACTATGAAATTTGCAACCTGAAATATACAAATTCTCATTTTTCTTTCAGATTTACGACGATTACGATTTTAGAATCATTTTTTTAATAGCAATAAATAAAATATTTAGCATTGGACATTATATATAGGATTAAATACTTTTCAAAATTTATACCTGATCTAAAAATAATTGACTGAGATTATTGTCATGAAGGAACTTCTGTGCAACATGCCAGGGATCTTCGTTCTTATTATATGGAAGTTTCAAAGGTGGCACACCGTCTTGTATATCAACTGAGAAGACATAATCGTATTCTATGCCATTGTATAGTTGCTTTCCGGAGGTGGCCGCAGTACCGCCGGTCGCGCCCATCACATCGCCAACTTTTATCCAACGTTGTTCGCTTTGAGACCAACTGTATGCCCTAACCGCATCCCCTTCGTTTACTATCTTTGTTTGGCCATCTCTTTGACCAGGCTGTAGGAGAACTCTTGCATCTGGCAAACTGCACATAAAAATAACTGATTACAAACAAAAATAAATATTACAACACGAACAAAAGATTGTTCTATTCAAAATAAAGTGCACTTACTCCTTTATATTGATGTCTCCGATTACCTGCTGTGCATTCAGAGTTGTATTCGCTACTTCTTTCTCAAATGCTTCCAACACCTCCAAATTTGCGTGACGTTCAGGATCAGCTGAGAATATCCTAACAGCCCCGTCTGAACTTCCCGAAACTATGTCGCCATTCGCCAACAAATCAATGGACCATATTGAATGCGTCGGCAGAACGATGGTTTGTTTCAAATTCGCATTGTACCATACTCTAATAGTCCTATCTTCTCCCGATGAGTAAACATATGTACCATTTGGGACAGCTGCTATACTATAGATATAATTCTCGTGTCCGCAATAAGTCCCTAAACAGGTCCCAAGTTTGGCGTTCCAGTGCCTTATAGTGGCATCGTTTGCACAAGTTAGAAACTCGTCCTCCTTAATGTCAACTATGTCGCGGACGCAGTCGGTGTGTCCCGTTAATTTATGTTGCACCGAACCGTCCCTCGACCATACTATTATCAATTTGTCAGCCGATCCACTTATTATACTGCCATTTGACAAATCTGCTATGCACCATACCGCGGCAGTGTGACCGGCAAGATTCAGCTGCGGTTTACTCAAGTCCCTCACGTCCCACAATTTCGCAGTGAGATCCCAGGAGCTCGAGAGAAACGTACCCTCCTTCTTGCCTGTCTTTAACTTACATACATTGTTCTGGTGTGCCTTTAATGTGTGCGCAGGCACCGTCTCGTCCGCCACATAGACACATATGATATTGTCGCTGCCGCCGGTGATGATATAGCCCTTGGGATCACTCTCCGACGGATTTATCACACACACCGAACTGACGAAGTTGGAGTGGCCCGTCAACGTCGCGCTCTGCTCGTACTCGTTGCCTCGTCTGCAAAAATTCCAAGCAAGGTTAGGTTTCAAGCGCGAAGTTTTATTGTAATCTCCAGAAAGCGTGCAATATTAAAAGGCGACTTTTAATATCAACGTTCAGCTGAAAGTTCTGTCACTGTATGTACATGTACATTTAACCTCTCGCACACACAGGAACGCGTCGCTCTCTTTTTTAACGGTTAGGGATCAGAGAATTGTGTGAAAATGGGCCGAGGAGTTCGGAGTTGCCTGGACGTGTGAGAATTTGTATGCATTACCAACCCGGTCGGCTTCCACACGCGCGCCGTCTTGTCCCGGGAGACGGACACGACGGTGCCGTCGAGGAAGGTCGTCACCGCTCTCACGTCGGCGCTGTGGCCGAGCAGCACGCTGCTCAGCTTGTACGGCGGTTTGCTCATGCTGGCGCGCGCGATCCGCGTCCGTTTTCCACCGGATTTCGGTCAATCTCACAAAAACTGCAGCGAAATACACGGCGAATTCGGCACTCCTCTCACCGCGCCACTCCTTTGTTCAGCGATCAGCCGCGATGACAGACGCAATCTGTCGCGCATGCGCGCGTGAGGGAACCCGTCGGGCGGCGCAGGCGGTGCCGCCGCCATCTTAGT
This sequence comes from Tetramorium alpestre, assembly GCA_021460005.1. Taxonomy (NCBI): domain Eukaryota; kingdom Metazoa; phylum Arthropoda; class Insecta; order Hymenoptera; family Formicidae; genus Tetramorium; species Tetramorium alpestre. Next base: position 167,983 of record JAJVSH010000168.1, on the reverse strand, counting down.
GTCGCGGGTGTTGCGCCGTTCGAAAACGTGCCGTGCCGTTCACATTCGAGAAATCCCGTCACGCTTGTAAAAAAAGGACGTCTCGAGAAGCAGAGAAGATATCCAAACGTTGATATTGGTAGTATTGAACGTAATAGACTGTAAGATGCCGTTATGCGAGATGAATTGCTCCGCATTGAGCAATCTCATTGGAGTAGTCAATGCGAAGATTCTGCCGGTCCGTCGAATCCGTCGATTGCCGTCGTTTCGTGTCGGTCGCGATTTAAGAATTTAAAAGCGCACGAAGGGAATGCCAAAAACGTCAAGCTCAATGCTGGGACAGTATGAGAAAACGAGCAATTTTTAAGACTTTGCTGCGTGCCGTAACGGCACGGGCAGCGGCGTGAAGTTGGCGCCGCGTCACCTTGCGACGTTGGCGCGCTCGAAAATGTGCGACGCGAATGTCGGGAATGTCGGAGCCAGTTTCGGATAAACTGCAGTGGGACGATGCGTAATCGCGCGACGATAAGCCGTTCCTCGAAGACGATCGATTTGACTGTGCGCAACTTTCCGTCTCGCGACGGCTTAAATTGAACGTCGGCGCGAAGTTGGCGCCGCGTCGCCTCGAGTTTTTCGTCCGTTCAAAAGAGCACGCTGCGTGTCACGAATGTCGAGAATGCTGAATTCAGTGATGAATAAATAATGATGGGATAATGCATAAGTGCGCGATGATAAGCTACTTCTCGAGGATAATTGATTCGACTGTGCGTAACTTTCCGGCGACGGCGCGAAGTTGGCGCCGCGTCGCCTCGAGCTTTTTCAGCTTCCGTTCGAGAGAGCACAATGCGCATGACACGAATGTCGGGAATGTTGTATCCAGCGCTGAATAAACAATAGGACGGTGCATTAGTGCGCGCGATGATAAGCTACTTTCCGAAGATAATTGATTTGACGCGCATAACTTTCCATTCCGTAATGGCTCGGAGAGTGGCGCGAAGTTGCCGCTGTAAATTACGCTCCCGGTTCGTTCGCGCGCGAAAAAGAAACGCCGGGAGTGTTTTTCCGTTTGATTTTATCCATTCCGAGAATGCGCAGTGATTTCGGAATGTAAATTCTAGCGTCGGATAAATTACGAGCGCGACGGTGAATTGTTTTTCAACATTGTTCAATCAAGACAATTGTTTGGCGCGTGCAAAATAACTTTTTGCGCCGCTCGGGCATAGGCGCGAAGTTGCCGCCGTTCGCGTTACGTTCCCGCTCATTTGCGAGCGTATCGCGCGCGAGAGGAACGTGTCGGGAGTGTCGAGTTCAGTGTCGGGCGATCGGTGTGAATACAAGGACCCAGGAACATCCATAGGATTGCAGCCTCCTTCGCGTCGCCGTAAGCGAATCACCTTCGATGGGAAGCTGCGATTTACGAGGAAATCGTGCAACCTGAAGGATCATCTCGTTAGTCGTCCCGAAAAGGCGTCGTGGGAAGTGTAGCGCGGGATTGCCGGAGAGATATTGGACGACAAGGTAAGTGATAGCATTTTAAATGCTTCTTCGCGATATTTTTCCAATTTTCGTGAAGCGCCAATTCGCGCAGTCAGGCTGAAAATTGCCTGCTTTACATTCCGGATGAAAGCGTTTTCCTGGGAACCGTGTAAAAGTACAATTCGATGCTTACATGAAGTATTTCTGTATTAAATTCTTACATTCAACAAAAAAATATCTTATAAGATACATATATGTTTTTGCTTAAACTTATGGTGATTAATTCGATGATTTATCGGTCATCGTAATAAATACGAGAAATGCGTCTAAGGGAAGAGGGACAGGATAGTGGATAGATACAGTTAGAGAGAGAGATGGACAGGGCAAAAGGGAGGAGAGGAAGGAGATAAAGAGAGAGAGATATGGCGCAAGGTAAAAATGTAACGCATATACGAATGTGAGGGATAACACGATGGAAAGCAATTGCGAACATTGCTCGCAATTAAATAGCTACGCTTAATACTTGTAATAAGTTTTTCTAAGTAACTTCGTAATTCTCTACAACTAACAATCTTACAATCGACCAAAAGATAAAAATCGCACTATCGGAATTCGCAGATACGCCGATAAATGTGCGATTATATATACGAGATGTCAGTATCTATTGGGACTTGATTATTTTTCCTTCGCGTTTAATCATTTGGATGATAATTACAAGCAATTACAAATTCATTTAATGTTACTTGACGGTGTTCTTAGCGAATCAAATTTTAAAGGGGAAACTGAACAATGTGATTTTTTTAGCGTAATTTAATTGTTAGATTAAATGAGTTTCGTTTTACTGATTTTTTTTTTCATTTGCAATTTTACTGCTACATAATGCTCGATAATACTACAAAATAATACTCAACATGAAATAGTTGTAATGAATGATACTTCACAATGCCTTCATTAAAAAAATCTTCATTAAAAAAAATTCATCGAAGAAATCTCATGCCGTTCCATTCATGTTTCTTTCTCGTTGCTGATTTTGCGAACCATCCCATAGTATGCACCATTATTATTCATCTCCGCGTCAACAAGAATACTTTAAAATTTACTAATTATAAAAAGCGAGACTTAACAAAATTGTCAACAATAAAAAAGAATAAAAAGCGAATTCTTGTCAATATTTTTCTATCATATGTATCCATAAAAATCCTTGAACTAAAAATTACATTAGAGCATATTGGACAAAAAGTTTAACTTAATTTTCTTCATAACAATCTAAAACAAACCTTTGACAAAACATTGCCATTGGCACAGGAATCAGTATAATGCCTTGTACATTAAAACAAGTTAAACAATTAAACTTTGTGTAATTAATTTTCATTTTCTTTCTAGTTACATGTACGCGCGTCTCGCGACATGTTTCTCCTTATAAAAATTTACCAAAAATGATATGCAATTTATGTATATATCCCACATGTCTAAGATCGCGCAGATCAAATCGATCTTCATGAATTTCCCCATGGAGAAATTTGCATACTCCGCATTATCGCGAAATTTCAGTTCTTGCTTTCGAGCAACATCACTGATAAAATATTTTTTACTGCGGCAATGTTGTGTGGCAGGATACTGTAAAAGGGGAAGCTGCTTCCATATCCTGCTAGTATGAGATCGACGACTCCATTACATTCGTTAACCTTAGAAGCGACAGCATAAATACTCGGAAATACAAATAAAAAAATAAATAATTATTTTTCCATAAGTAAAATAAAACAGTTTGGTAGCTGATGTGAGACTCAAGCCTGTCTTTTAAAAAGCAAGAATGCCAAGCTTTCGATCGTAAGTCTCTTTAAGAAGCTGAACTGTGTAAGAAAGAATAAAATTGATCGGTTCTGAAATTGACGAAACAGGTAACTTCTGTAGTTGTAACTTCTAAGGTTAAAAACGGAGTCGGCCAGTGTCGTTTCCTATGTACTTCGCCGACACCTGAAATCTACCATACGGTACATTTCTTCTCGGGGTTCATTCGAGAACCGACCGGGCAATTAAAGTCGCGGGAGAACTCCTCCATGTTCGATAACGGTCCGCGGACGCGGAATTCGCCCGGGCTGTGGAAGCCCGTCGTAATTCGCAGTTTCATCGCTTCCGGTCGATATTTGCTGCACCAAGAATTGGCCGCGCTTATCCAAAACATCTGTTCCGGGGTGTATGGCAAGCCCGGCAATTTCTGCTCCGGTTTGTTTCGTCTGACCCATTCTTTATACGCATAATAAGCCTCCTTTATGCCACCGTTGTCCGCGATATTCTCACCCTGGGTGTTTATTCCGTTCAACTGTAAAAATTATAAAATATAGATATTGGGTCAAGGTTTTACTCTAAAAAATATTTTGATATAATTGTGTAATAAAATTTGATATTTGGATGAATAATTCAGCAATTTCGCTGGCAATTACATTGTTTCGCACGTTTTAATTTTTCTCTAATAAAACATGTGGTTTTTTCGCGTAGAACTACGATCAACATACAAGATGTTTTGCGAGACTGCGAGACTTGCGAGATGTACTGCGTATTTTTTTTAACTCGTTGCATATTTCCTTAACTGAACCAATTTGCTGACTTAATAATTTTGCACGACATTATGGAACTTTTATTACCATTCGTCGTTAGTCTTATCGCATATGAATATTCTACTGTAACATTTCTGTAGTACTGCAAAATGATGAATAAACATCAACTCGAAACGATAATTATTTTTGCAAAGATAATATCCTTTTATATTTTATGGCTACAAATAGGTTAACGATAGACGTTACAATAACCATATTTGCTAATTGTCACGAATTAAAATATTTCGTTTAAAAGATAAAGCTAATAAGTACAAATTGGCAAAATAATTCATATAACATGACTGAACATTTTATCGTTATATCTTTATAATAAAATTCTCCCGTGTAAAAAAATATAAAATAAAATTCATACAGCAAGGAAATAGATATAAATATAGATATATAAGATTTATCTTACGTTCAATCCAACGTCTTTCACGGTATAATTTCCATACTGATGAATTATACATTCGGCCCTTTTGAGATAACGCTTCTTCGTGTCTGCCTCCCACCAGTCCACGAGATTACCTTCCTTATTAAATTGTCTACCTTGATCATCAAAACCGTGAGTAATCTCATGGCCAATGACAAAACCGATGGCACCGTAATTCATGTAACGTGGCCGGTCATGGCTGAAGAATGCACCTTGCAAAATACCCGCGGGAAATTCTACGAGGAAAAAATAATAAAATGGTTTAGTAGTTGCGATAAATACCAAAAAGAATGAGGACCTAAACTAATATAATTTTATAGCTTTTATTATTGAATCACAAGGATAATAATCTAATGATATTTATTTTTTGATATATGGAATTTAAATGGAATAATTTGTATTTAAAAATATATACTTACGAATACTGTTCTCGATCGATGAGTAAAACGCGTTGACGACAGCCGGCCTTCCATGAGTTATCCATTCTGTCTTATTCACTGGTTGTCTCAGTCTACCAAATGAGAAATTTGTTCCGAACATAGATAAATTGAAAATATTTCCTATATAATCATCATCACTCAATTCAAGTCCTTCATAAAATTTCTCGAGCTTTCTGTCTTCCAACAGTTCATTCGGGTAGGCAATATGTGCAGTCATATCGGCTGCTTTTTCTAAAGCGTTTCTTCTGGTCTTGTCATCCATCCAATCCACCTAAAAACATATCATTTCAAAACTTTAAAAATATGTGATAGATTTTTAGTATTAATATTTATAACACATCTCAATAGCAAAACTAGATAAAATTCCATTTCTGACATTCTAATTTATTGATAAAGACATATCCGATAAAATTTATATTTTTTTAAATTTGTTCTTTTAATTTTCATTTATTATAATTTTCACATAAAGAAGGAAATGAAAGAAAATATGAAATAAATATAAAATTAAACAGAAAGGAAGAGAAACTTTTATTTTTAAAATTCTAATTTTAGATAAAAAAAATGTTAAAGTATTGATCGCAATATTTTTATCCTCTTTACAATTTTAAATTTAAATTTTCGTGTATCCTCTTACCTTCTTCAAGATTTTCGTGAATTCCTGTCTGATATCGTCGACCATTTCAAGCGCGCTCTTCTTCGCGTCCTCTTTAAAATACTTCCTCACGTACATCGAGCCGACGCTAATTGCCATGCTGCCGGATACGATATCCACGCATTCTTTCCATCTTGGTTCTCTCTCTGTCTTACCGTTTAATTCCACTGTGTATTTCAGTTGCCTCTTTCGGATGTCCTCCGTCAAATAGCTGACTGACGCAGCAGTCGCTCTCCAAAGTGCATAGTTTGCCTGTATCCTCTTTGGCGTCATGCTAATCAGTCGTTCAAATTCTTTTAGATAGTTGGGCACATTTACGATAACTATCTCGTCCCGGCTTAATTGTGCTTGCGGTGCGAGGATAGTGTTAAAGTATTCCCACCACGGTATGCTAGGATAAGCTGCGGACAGCTCATTTACAGTCATGGGATTGTAGAGGAGAGTCACGTTGCGTCGTTTCTCATTGGGCAGGGAAATCTACGTGCATATTTAATCGACTAACGTTAATGTAAATCGACAATTTTTTTATCAAGGCTCTCTTTAAAGTTATTTCGTATCGATTAATAAATAAAAGGTAACTTACATTCGCGAGCTTGATTTCAAATTCAAGTGATTCCTTCAACTCTCTATGAGCTCGGTCTGGATTTGCTCCAAGAATTATAGCGATGTCCACCATGTATTTGTAATATGCCTGAACAATTTTCTCGTCGAAACCTTTCGACAGATATTCACGCGAGAGACCGAGCGCTGCTTGATCGAGCTATAAAAATTATCAATCTTTATTTAACGTGTATTGTTTGGTGACAAATGTTTTACATTTGGTTTATAAAAAAAGTCATGATTTATATCTCTCGTTTTACTAATTATCATTTCACTTTAGGTATTTGATTTTATACTTATAAATTATAGTTTTCGTTCGGCGTTTATTCCAAACTTCGTATTTAAATTAAATTTGTTATATACTTACATCGATCAAACGTCTCGAATTGTTCTTCAAATCAACACTGACGCCAAAGTCGATGAAGTAATCAACCGAATAGCCAAGTCGGCGGAATCTGTAGACAGAATCTTTCCAAGTAAAATCACCTTCATTCCATCTTTCGCCGTCCAGAACGGGCCAGCCACCGAGTTTCCTTAGGTTGTTCAGTAACGGTTCTAAACCTTTCTCTTCGATAGCGGCTGAAAAAACCAGCAGACATAAAGATAAAATCAATAGAAAGAATTTTTTTGATTTTTATTATCTTTTTTCTAATAGCTTATAAATTGGTTATTTTAAAAATAAACATTGGTTATTTTAAAAATTGGAGAAAACAACTGCATTACATTTATTTTGTGTAAATTGATTACGTTTTAAAAGTATTTCAATCACAAATTATATTTTTTTCAAGAGAAATGTAATAGAATCAATATCTTTGATTTAATTATTAAAAAAATTTATAAATTTGTTAATTTTTCTATGATTTTATTGGACTTAAACGAGTCTGTTGCATTTTTCGAGCTCGGCAATTTGTACGGAATTTCATTGTTGTGATTGCTTACTTTTGTTCATGCAGGACTTGTAGAAGTTTTTGGCGAGTCTAAATGGTTTTGGCTCGCTTGGAATACTCTCCTGCTCGATATTAGACCGTAGTTGTTCTTCAAGATCATCAACGATGATAGAAAAGGTATTCACGCTAGTTTTATCGTCAGGAATAACCGTGGATTCAAGGAAACCGCCGCAGGCGAATTTGTAGAAGTCATCACACGGCTCCACATTAAGATCCATGTTTTTCAGTACTTTAGAGGCTGTGATATGTATATGTTGAGCAGATTAGTACAATTTAATATTCCATGCGAAGTAACTGCTTAGTCTTTGAATGGCATAATTTAATTTATCGCATATAAAATATTTGAATATATGAAATTTATATTTTAGTGGATATCTTTCGACAATAAACATCTTCTAACAACTCGATTATGCATATTATATTGTTAACGAAAATAACTTTCATAGAAATAAATATTACTCGCTTTATGTGTCGGCAAATCTGGTAGTTATATATATAAAATATCGAAAAGAGAAAAATGTAGAATTATCGAATAAAAAAGATATGATATCTCAATGCTAAATATATAATTGTTTTCCGAATACGATAAAGTATTTACTTTTTATTAAGGTAGATATCACATTATAACTTTTTGAAAGTAAAATAAATTGGTATCAATTACGATATTCAATTTTGCTAAAAAAACTAGATTTAGATAAATAATTTAAGTTTTGCTGCATGTTTTACCAACCTGTTTTGCTGTATGTTTTACCAACCTGTATAAATGCATCCAGGTGTTAAACATACGTCGCTGCATTTCGTTATCATTGGTATCTTGTTCGTCATTGTTTCCGAACCGCTTAATGCCTCGGCTGTGGACGGTAGCATTTCTACGTTAACAGCGTTATCTGTTCTCGTGCGGTTGCAGGTGCGTTTGCAGGTGCGAAAAAAAATGAACAGCGACAAATTAATGGACGCGAAGCATTGTGACACACAAGCTAGTAAAACTTAAATTGCACATAGAATAAAGTCTGATATCATTCCTGTCTTAAGTTGCTAACATGCACGTATTGTATGCTGTATGTAATCTTTATATGTTAGGAAATTATTAATTCACTTTGTAAAAACATAGAATTCTCTTTTCTCTTTTTTTCAAAAAATAATATTTTTAAATGAAGATAATTCTTTTGTATTAATGAAATTTAATCATTAAAACAAATAATTTGTAATAATGAAAAAATAAACTATTTATATCTATAATTAATGAATATTACTTACATTTAAATAATGATATGACACATGGAAATCAATTTTAGAAAATGTATTTCAAACACAGCCATGAGCTTTCTAACAATAACCCTAGAAAAGTATTAATGTGCAGTAATAAATTAGCCAGTAATTAATTATTGTTGTTTAGTAATTTTATTACTTACACAATAATAAAATTACTACATAACAGTGATTTATTATTGGCCAATTTATTATTGCACTGTATATACTTTTCTGTAAGGGAAGTCAGATACAAGAATCACATTGCAACGATTTATTCTATTCTTTTTTACTTTTTTAAAAATATCTCTATTGTAAAACACGCGTAAGTTTATCAAAGTTTATTTTTCTCTTAAACATATTCATTGGAACATCATTTATATTCGCGATTCTCTCGCCGGATCCGATTTGCGTAAACGTCGCATGCTGATTCATCTATTATTATTTCTTGTCGGATTGCGTATGTAATTGCTACATGTGTTCACATAGGAAAAGACAACGTCTGCCAAACACAATGTGAAACCACTGAGCGCCTACTAAATTTCGTACACTCATCGATTTTTTGAATACTCTCCGAAAATATCGCGAATGCGTCAGTAATGACGTTTTCGCGAGCTCACTGCCAGATCGACGCACAATCAAAATATTAGATCATGGGGGGTGTGCGTGTTGTAAACTGGCACGATTACGCGTTTAACGGCTTGTTACACTAAACGCAAACGCACGTACGGCGAATGAGTAATTTTCAAAACAACGTTTACTCTCACTAGAACCAAAATGCGTCAGAATCAGTCTTTCGTTGACGTCACTTCGAATTGCACGTCATGAATTTCATCGTTACTTTTTTAGGGTGCTTCAGGTTTCAATTTGTTTAAGATACGTCGTTTATTATTAAGTATACGTTCCGCGGGTCAAATGATAGAACTTTTTGTAACCCAATGCGGAAGCATTTTCGTAACTTTCTTTCTCCTGTTTAATGAGCGGGTGGAGCACTTTGTTGCCAGGTGCCAACGTAGGAATAAAATTTACGACGACCGCGCCGCAATTACGCGTCTTACTTTCGCACAGTTAAAATTTTTTATTATACTACGTACCGTTACCGAACGGCTTCGATCGTAAATGTATTCATCGTTTGTTGCATTAAAAAGCCCGGGTCCTCTTCTCGAGATATCAAAGAAAAACGATGCATGGATTCGTAAGTATCGATAAAACAATCATGACGATACTTCTAACGGCAATTAAAAGCGTATAATTTAAGTGCCTCCATTAAAATCTCCATTAATATCTTCCTGGTACAAAAATAAATTTAACTTTTTCATCAACAATTTTTATTTGTGTGTTCCACATATTCTTCCTCCAAATAGCATTTAAATTGTAAATGAATAATTTGTCTCTTATCAATAATGAGACACGTAAAAGAGAATGAAAATTCTATCTGTTTCATTACATTAGAAATTATTTATAGTTTCTATAATAAGGAATTTTTAACTAAATTTTTATATTTATTAAGAATTTGGAAGTAGGATTTGAAAACAGTTATTTAAGGAATTAAATGAAGATTTTTTCTCGCAAATTGTGTATAAGCATGCAAGCTATTATAGAAATTTGCCACGTTGCAAGAAATTATAATTTGCTCGTCACTAGCAATTTCGCTTCAGGCATTAATGCAATTGGATGATGTTAAGTAATGTCTTTGTCGCAACACTGATGCACGTCTTGGGATGTTGGTGCATGATACTTTGCTATTACGTACGCAGGATCGGATATGTAAATTTAGATCGAAACAGGTAAAGTGAGATTTTTGAGTTTGACAAAAAATTTGACGTTACAAGAGCATCTTTAAAATAAAGAAAGAAATGTTATTAATATTATATTTTACAAAATTGAAAAAATTTGACACATCTTAAGAAAAAGGAAAGTGATTTTATTAAGATAAATCCGATCCTGCATATGTAGAAATGTCATAGGCTTTCACAAATAAAGAACATAAATACTTTCACAAATAAAGAACATAAATGCGAAACTTAGATCTTCGTTTAAGATTGCAATTTTTTTTCTGCAAAATAAATAAATTTCTAAAAAAAACAAAACAAAATTACATTATTTAATTTATATTAAATGTTAGAATACTAGAGACATTCAGAATAATATAAACTGCGTCCGATAAGTTTCTTTCTTCCAGTCGCAAATTCAAGAGAGATATTTAAGTATCTTGTTTCTGTTTCCCTCTAGTGAATCATCCTTTACATTTTACTGTGCATCATTTCCAAATAAAAGCTAACAAAACTAACATTTAGTATTTTTAATGATTCAATTTTGAGATAAAGAAGATCCAAGCAATCTGTTCAAAGCAACACATGTGTGAGGTTTTTCAACTTGAACATAAATCACTAAAAAGAGGAAAGTGCTGGTTTCGCTTCTGTGCTTTTCAAACAATACTGCATTTGCAGCATGCATGGTGAACGGCTCGTGTTGCACTGTAGGTCGCTGTAAAAGTGAGTGCTCTTACCGTTCCTGGACGTGGTGTTGCATGTCGTGTTGGCCGCCAAAATTCCGAGAGCGACCGCCAAAGCGATGCACAAGAGGAACCCGGAGACCGCTATCACCGTTAACCCGCGTTCCAAACCGGACCGCCTCTTCCACCATGTCGGATTTCTGCACGAAAATCGTAAAGTGAATGAAACGAATGATACAAATTAAAATTTACATTATCCCTAAGAATGCGACTAAAGCCGTTTTAAAAATATTAGCGTCAATAATAAAATATTTTCGTATCATTTCCGGAATGCTTTTTGGTCTGTAAAAATCACAAGTTTTTTTAAAGCCGAAGGAAGGAAATCTTATCTCTCGGGAATCTTATTATTCTATAAACTCAACTTTAATTTTAACTTTAAAAGTTAAGAGTTATGCAATTATTTGAACGTTATTGCACGTGTCTACCGGTCGCGCATTCATGATATTATCACGATAACTCTTGCTTTAAATAGTATCTACGGTTTGTAATACGAGCTACAAAATCCTCTCGTTGTAATCCTCACAATAATTATGCTAATTCTGCATCGTGTTTCCGAGTTTAATCGCGCGTGAAACAATGCTGGTCACCTACGTATAGTCTATGTATAAATAATGTATTATGCTATCGAATACTGCATACTATCATCTTATGCATATTACGGCGAAATATACATCTGTGCATAGAAACTATGTGCATCATTTACATAATATAAATAAGAGTATTAAAGAGATTAGTTATCTCTTGGCCGTTTAAAGAATTGCTTTACGAATAGGATATACATGCTTAAAGGTACGGCGCCTTTTTTATTTTAGATTGATTACGCGCGTAAAATCGACTCCCCATGTGTTTATATCGCGCGTATGTATGTGCAATGCTGTCGAACGTGCAGTAAAATGCCACTTGCATCTAAAGCACGTCGGAATTTATGGATTGCTTCTCCAATCCGCCGAGAGAATTACCTCGTCTTCTTTCACGGCGGACAATTCGCCGAGCGAGCGAAAGGCAAACCGCAGTCGGATTTTTATCTTCGTCTCAGCCGCGCGCCATTTCTGCGTTTTATTTTTACGATCATCTCGCGAGATCGCGGCGCATTAAGTTTCTCGTATAATCAGCTAGCGAGACCTTGCCCGAGAACGCGTTGAGAAATACATACAAACAGATTGAAATCGAGTGGGTACGCGAAAATGTTGTAATGCCACTTTATCGAGTTTACCGGCAAGATATTTTTGCAACATTTCTACAATGAGATAAGATGGTTTCCGCAACGATAGTATTATTATATTATGTAAGCATTCCCTAATCTTTGTGGACTCGATAACATATTTTCCTGTTTTCTTCATAGCATCGTAAAGGTTGCGCAATATAATTTAAGTTTTATCGAAGAAATAATGGCAATTAATTAGAATCGATTTGTCTTGACCGTTAAAAGTTTACTAAGTATTGAATTTATCTTTTTTATCACACAACTGTTTATTCTATTTTATTACGATCTTAAATGAATGTCATTAAATCAATGGAAAAAAATCAAGCTTATACAGAGAGAGAGAGAGAGAAAGAGAGAGAGAGAAATCTATTGAGCAATATGAGAAAACGCAGCAATTATCGACTGCGCAAGAAATAATCGATGTATAATAATAGTTATTGATTTTTACCGTACGTGTTTTTGTCTCGCGGACAATGCGCGACGTGTACCCGCGTGCGCACGTAAATACATCGAGTATATGGATACGTAGAACGATGGAGAGTGCATAATGGAACTCGTAAGTGCGTGTAAATGCAACGATGAGTGTATTGACCTTATCGAGATGCAGCGACACATGCTGAAACATCCTCCAGTTGCGTAATATTGGAGTCAATGCCGCGTATCGTTCGCATCTGATGCGCGGCCTTGACCCTGACGGCATGAACGAATTTATAAATTTAATACAAGATGTAATATATTCATATAATATCATGGGGGAGGAGATAGAATCTATGTAAAAAGAAGACTTGATATTCATGACATGATATTTGTATTGAGATATTATAGAATTGGTTATTTCTTTCGCAGAAAGCCAGAAAAATCTATATTATTGTTGAACTACGTTCAACAGTCGAAAAGAAAAGAAAAGGTCGTGGATAATTTTTATCGGCCGTTCATCATTCTCGGCCGTTATTATACTCATGCCTCTAAATAACTGCATCAAAGTAGCAACGATGCGGCAGAAAATCGTAGAAAAAGAGTAGATTATGATTAGCCTCTGATTTTGCGGTATTTACCCCCGGGGTTCGGCGAGAGATTGCGGTCTGTATTCCATATTTGTCGCGCCACTAACCAAGCAATCAAGCCTCATCGTCGGATCGCGATGGATTGATCGACGAGGCGACTATATGCGAAATTAACGTATATATAAGATCGTATCTGTATCGCAATTGAGTTAATAGCAATATCCGCGTTATAGAATATTTCAGTCTACGAGTTTAATGACCCTAGGACTTTTAACATGTGTATGAAGGCAATTACAACTATGTTAATAAGAAAAGATAACGATCAATAGTTTGCATCGATATTTGAAGAATAGATATATACGTTTTCCGATTATATGGTTCACATTAAATTGTTCGATAACTCCACACATTATTTGACGTAAAATTTACGGACCTATTACGGCAAATTCCGGTTTCGACAACTTCATAAAGATAAAAGTGATAATTACTGGATACAATGTTGAAGTTATTATGATAGGGGAGATAATTATTTCCTCAGACACGCTGACACGTGTATTTTTACAAATAACATCACCTGATGATATAATTGAACGTGAAAATGAACGTACTTTTAGCGATCTTGCGATAAATTTTGATGCGGATGCCATGTTCGTGTATGACCGAGCATGAAGCGAAATAATGGTTGATATCCATCATGATAATCCTTCATATTATAAAAATTATGTAAATTTTTCTTCGATTATTTCGCGTATATTCATATTAAAAAAAGGGACAAGACATTACGTTTAATAAAAAAATTTATTTTTGATACTTCGAAAATAGAACTCCTAAATTTCTTGTCTAAATTTTAAATCAGTTTATGAAATTATTTTGTGATTGCTTATATAATTTTAACGATGTTACCAGGTGTAATTTTTGAATTTCCTAGAAAATGAGAAGATAATCTCGGAGCAAAGTTGTTTCGGTTAAAACGACTGCTTCCATTCCCGTTGCTCGCGTAATTGGCGTCACGCCTCTCGTCCCATGGAAAATCGATTCGCGTGGTATAGGTGTTATCGGAACACCCCGTTGCCCTCCATCGCTGTCCTCACGGATACGTTCACCGGTGCACGTGACGTGCCTGGTGTGCTTCGACAGAGTACCGCGACCGCGAAACTGTGTCGCCACAGGACACAGAAAGGTAAAGCAGCACGAGCTGCATCGTAATGAAGAGACGCACGAGCGAGAAAGACGCGCGTGACATCGCCTTCACGTGCCATGACCTGGCGCCTCTTAATCGTCTTCCTGACCCTCTTCCCTCTATACGTTAGAACACTGTACCGTGTCGCATTGTGTCGTTTGACGCAACGTTAATTCCGGAATGGAAGTGAGCCACAATAGTTGCGTCCGCGTTTACCTCTTCAATCGTATAAATATAATTATTCCTTTCTTAGAAAATGGGAACACGATGCTGCTGAATATTAATCAATATTAACGATAGAATTGGTGGCCGATATTTTTTTTAGTATACTTGTTGAGTCATCACAATTTTTCGATAACTTGTAACTTGTTTTACTCTTAGGAAAATGTTTAGTATTAGATTTAATTTGTAATTATCATAGTAATTACTTTGATTAACATTAAAATATAAAAATATAAGATACAAGTATGTTAATCTTTTGTTATAATATGTTTTGTTTTACACTGGGAGAAATGTTTTGTATTGTGAACCAAAAGTTTTGTTGATATATGCTCAAGAAATTTATTTTGTTGCTATGAACAAATATATTATCTGCTTATATCTCGTTAAGTCGTTTTGGTTTAGAGAACAAAACAGTTTTGGTTCATAATACAAAACATTTCTCCCAGTGTATTATAAGTAGATTTATTTTGAAAGTTGATACGTCTTCCTTTTATTTGAAATAATTAATGATTGTTTAAATTGCTGCTCGTGATTTCTTCATAATCTTTGAGTCCCCCGATTCTCGTAAATGTTTATTTCAGTATTCGACGAACACGTTGTATTTTCAGCATCTTGGCCTTATTATCTTTACGGTCCGTTCTAAATAACTGATGGCATTAATCTTTATAGTTCGTTGATCTATCTTTTTATGCATTCGTCTCATTCCTTGGATCCGTTCACATTCGCGACATCGCATGACTCCTCGTGGGTAGTTCTGATGACGGTACATTTTCCAATTCTCGTAAATTACACGATAGCACATTGTTGCCGGACTCCGCGAGTATTATAATGCACGAGATAATCAATTCCCACCAATGCGTTAACGTGTTAGAAATACAGTCTTTAAAGTCTATACCAGAAAACGTAAAAATGTATTTTGATAAAATAAATTATTTTTAATATTGTTTATTAATTTAAATTATATTATAACCGTCGTTATTTGTCTAAATTAATACCCAATACTGCTTACAAAAACGAACTTTTATACGAATAAAATAAAAATCAATAAAAATCATTAAAAATAACAATAAGACAAGACAGTTATGTCTGTTTAGAGAATATCTTTAATGTATAAATTTTTATACATTTAAAAGCATACTTTTCCTGGTATTACATATATGCTTTTCCTACACACAAGTCAATTGTATTGTTATTAGCCAATTGTTATTAAAATTCAAGGAAAAGTATAACTGAAAAAATTTACGTTAATTATATCAGCATATTATTTTCGATGTAAATATTGAGAGAAGCGCTGCTAATTTTTAAAATTCGTGTACGCGAATATCATGTGTGCAAATTTTTTTAACGGGACAGCAGGTGAGAGGTGTATCTTTGATGGACGACAAGTATTATGAGCTTTCGCGTGTTTTCGATATTCCCGTTGTACGACAACGAGGTCGACTAGGGGCCAGTTTGAGTGGGCGCGGGATAACGATAACGACGATGACGACGGCGTAACGGCAGATTTTCCATCCGAGAAGGTCGCGTTTAAGCCCAACAGGCTTATTCTCAATCTACTCCCAATTATCAAATTATGGCAGTTGGCGTGCAGATTAATGTGACTTTTCTGTCTTTCAGCCGACCTTCGCGATTCGCTGCTCGTGCAAATCGCAAAGAGAGGAAAACCTTCTTTAAGTCCGCGAAATTAATTCCAATTCTCGTCGGACCAGGAATGTGACGGTTTCTCGGGACATGTTTGGAATATGAATTCAACCGCGTCTGGCATATTTTACAAAACTTGAAGGAATGTGGCTAGAAATCGCGAAAGGTTTTTTTTAGACATGATGCATCTCTTACGAAACTCGATACATAGTAATTGTTACGACGTTGACAATCAATATGTACTTTGAAAATTGATATCTGAATGCCTTTTAAATATTTTATTTATAAATAATATGATATATGATATATCGCAACATATTTTTCTTAGTGTAAATTTTGCTATTTCTAATGAAATAGATAGTACAATATTACGAATAGAAGTAATTTGATACATGTATCTATGAATAAATTATAATTAATACGTAATTAAATATTTACATAAAAAAAGAGAAAAATTTATAGTTAAATTAATTTGTATAACAAAACATGAGATACCGATTATTTTATAGGTCATGTGTTATGTAACTGTATATTAGTAATTCTGGGCTAGTGAAAATCGTGTTCAGTCAGCGATTCTACAAGTTGATTCTCTCACGATTTTTGTAAAAAGAAAACATGAATGAATTATTATTCAACATGAATAAAATTTGGTTTTTGTCTGTTACAAAGTGACTTTCTTCGTAAAAGAAAAAGTACACTCGGTTGAAGCAATAAGTACATTAAAATTCAGAGAACTTTACAATTTACAGTGTCCATTATACGCTGGAAGAGAAACTTGAAGTTTTATCGAAAGGTTTTTTTGTCGAAGTTTCGGGGATAAATATGGAGGCCAAAGAAATATAAATATATCATCCAGTTATCATTATCGGTTATGTTGAGAAGAGTAGATAAAAAGCTCTCGAGGGATTTATCTCTATCACATGATGCTTTTTCTAATCTATACTTTGTTTGTTTTTACTTTTTGACATAAATAATACGTAACGACTGATAGGCTAATGCGTGGAGATAACTATTTGTGATACAATAAGATTCTATATATACTTCTATAATTTTATTATCCATTAACATAATTTTTTGCTACCTGTGTATAATAGCGCAATTTACACTTGTTAAAAAATTATTTAATATATTACAATTATAGGGAATTGCGTGTATTTAGAAGCATTTTGCATACAGTTTTCGTATAATTGTGTGTCGCAGACAAAATCCATTGTTAAATTTATACTTTCGTGAAGTCGATTTAACCGACAAGGAAGTTAAATAGGAGCGCGAATTTTACATACATATTGCGTTGTGACGGCGCAGCTGTTGTAACATCATAATAACCCGATACAAGCGTTTGTAAACTTGCACCATGAGCCGTAAACGCTTTCAATGTTCACCGTACTTCGCAAGAGACTTTCACCTCGTGCTAACCAATCATACACACTCGTGAGCTCATGAGTTCGATTCGATTTTGCCACTACGTGTTTTACTGCATGACACGTCGTCTCTTTCTCTCTCTCAACATTAAATTACTTCCGTACTGAAAAAAATTTCTATACAACGAGAAAGCCGTAAAGCCATCGACATCATGATCGTATTTCTTGCATCTCCATTTTTTAAATATTTCAATACCTATATTTATAATCAGACTAGATATATGGTTATAAAAATACGTGCAATATTCCTCATTTACAATTATGTAATATATAATTATATAATTTTATTATGTATAATTGCATGTAATTATATAATTTTAATTATATATAATTGTATGTAAAATTATGTGTAATTTTCTTTTTTTTTTTTAAGTATGAATAGGTAACGTCAGTATTATAGTAGTGCAGGATGATTGTAATTCGAATTGTTAACTGTGTGTCAACTATATACGTGTACTACAGACTTTATACGACGACTGAAGAGTTAAAGATCGCTATAAGTAGCGTTCAAGAGCATGTCGAACATCATTATCGTAAAGACGAGGATATGGCGGTGCTATCATTATGTATTATGTACAATTGCATTTGATGACCACAATGTCGTAGTTAAACGTAAGTTCATTCGCGAAATACGTGCAAATTGCAATTGTGCGCGAATCATAAAGAATTTTTGCTCGCAAATAATAATTGCAATCATTACGCGAATTAAATTTTACGAGTCAGGAGCGAATTTCTGTACTCTTATTCGATAAGTCTTTTCACATGCAGCAAGTTATTAATGGTAATGTATTTTGCTGACTTTTATGATACGTCCTTTTTAGTCAAGCGCAAGGTCAAGATTGTCGAAGAATAGCGCGACATAATTATATGAATATTTATTAACGTAACTGAAGTTGGCTAAGGCTAATACTTCTTCGTAAAAAAGAACTTTTTTTACGACTCGGTCGTTCTTTTTTGTCTCTGTGCGGCGTAATGGCCGGCCGGTTCACGGCGTAACATCAACGCCTGGTACGTTTTATCACTGACTGTCCCTGCGTGCATTGAAATCGCGAGATTTCTCGTTGCGTTAAAATGTCACGTTCTTTCATTTGCATAGCTGAACTGCAGCCTTAATAGACTCGTTTGTGTCGATATCGCGATTTACCACGGTAGCCGATAAACGTTATAATGCTCCAGATCCGATGCGGATGTCTACTAGAAATTTATTTAGTAAGATGGAATATCTAATTTAGCTCGAAACTAAAAATAATTCTTAATTTTTGTATTAATTTTATTATAATTTATGAATTTAATGCTTATAAAACTCATTAGATTGATTAAAATGTTATTGTAATTCTCTCTCTTGAACGGTTGCCTTCATTTGGCAATAACTCGTTGTTTTTCAATTCATATTAATTGCGACATCTGATTTATTAAATATATTAAATGACATGAGATTATACCGTTAATATACATAATAGAACATATTACAAATTATAATCAAAGGAAAAGACATTCAGATAATCAAATCAAATGACTATATCTTAAAGAAAATTTATTAATAATTAAAAATATATAATGCAATAATTTAACAGCCTTTTTTTAACGTTCATTTTATTTCCAATTATTCTGAGCTGCTTGTCTGAACTTGGACGTTTACTTTCATTTTCTAGATGACATTGTTTGGATAATCGAACGTTCAAATAAACGGTATTCGCATAACAGAAATTCTACTGTACAATCTAATCAATTTTATAAACTCTATAAAAATAAGGAGAATTGTGGAACTGACTTACAAAAAGATGTAAAATACGGATGATATGTTAGAATCTTGATATAAATCATGATAACAAATCGGAGATTCATGAAGCGCGAGTACGATGTCAACAGATCCTGTGTCAGCCAAATTTACACATTGTAAAGTTTGTAATCGCGAAACAATCATCTTATATAATCATCATGATATGGAGCAACATGAAAACGATACGTCTGCGAGTACTTGTGCTACATAGCAATATCTCCGAACTGGGACTCAGCGATAAGTTTAAAAGTTTAAAGCGAACATTTAGATTTATTTTATATCGAATTGAGATTTGCATATTGGATAAATAATATTCAAGAATAATATATTCATAATTAGACATATGACTTGAAACTGTAGTAGGTCAATGTCTGCAAGCGTAAAACAGTTATTATGCATAAAAGAGAATCGGTATATTTCTCGTGAAATTGCTTCATAATTTCTTACTTTATATATGATACTACGGGGGATGAAACATTAAGAAACTTTACATAAAAATCTTTAATGTATCGATCAATAATTGATAATTCGCATGATAATCGCGATTCGTTATCGGATTTAAGGACGCTTTCATCTCTTATGAAATACTCTCCCATTCCCATTTATTTCATCGAGTTCCGTTGAACGACCAGTTTTTAACAATGTTGCATAAGCTACGAGCACGTAATCCATGGTAAAACTTTGCTAATACACAATGATAAAAGGAAAAAAAAGATCGCAAGAGTATTCCGGCATGGATAGCGCGTCAGCAGTTTACGACTACCAGACACGTGTCTTTTCCATGTAAATGTATAAAACTTTCCCATTTATAGATAAAAGTTAAAAAGTTATCCCCGTGGGAAATTGTTCGCGTAAAAAAGAAATAAAGTTCATCTCGAATAAAATAAGAAGGAACTTTTTGTTATCTGCTTGCGCTTGAAACTTCACTTATGAAAAATCTTAAATTCTTAATTATTTAAAAAATAGAGTTTTATTACACATTAGTTATAAGATTTTGAAAAACAAAAATTATAAATTCTTTTAATTATAAATTTATGGACGTATGTGAATAGATAGAATATGTAGTAAAAGAAACGTAAATTATATGCATTAAATGGATAAATATGCAGTAAAAAGATATGCGATGAATATAGATCAATATGCAATAAAAAAACATAAATATTATATAAATATCATACAGTGATAATTGTTGTAAAACTTTTACATATTTTGCAAAATAGCCAAAAGTTTCTTCAATTTCAATTACCCTTGCTCGTATAATATACTGTTAATATTATTTTATCTTTTCCGTTAAATAGTAAACTAAATTACATGCCGACATAAATTGTACAATTCGGAAATAAATAGTGCGGAACCATATATTCTCGTGAAAATTATTTTCTAAAGAAATCATTTTCTGAAGAAGTTAATCTCTACGAAAGTAACAGTGCATCTGCATTCGATTTCTTTAAAAGATTTTTTACAACATCGTCAATAGAATAGTTTCCCACATCACTGTTCCCACATCGTGAAAATTTCATTATGTTAATTTATAAATTAGAAATAATTTCATCTAAAATCAAAACAATTATTTGAGGAACATTCTTGTAAAGGATCTTGTAAAGATTCTTGTTATTTCTGGCAATTGACAACTTACTTGATAACTGTTTGCTTCATGCTGTTTGTCATCGCGACTAGATCAGTGTTGTTTATGTCTTGCTGGGGTACTTTTTTTCCCAATTCTCACTAGCACATAACCACACACTCTTCCGTCCTGTGTCCCTTTTCTTTGTCCCGGCTTTTAACTTAGCCAGGAGATCCGCGGTCGTTTTCGGGTCGTTAACCGGACTTTTCCGTAGTCGCTACGTTTTTCCGTTATCTATTTGATCCTTTTCGAAGAAAATTAAAGAGAAAAGGAGATTAGAGGGAGGTTGTTGCCTTCCTCCGAGATCCAGATACCAATCAGTTTGGACTGTTAGCGTCGGACTGAAGTAGCGCGCGCGCTTCTGCTCGTATTTAAACGTCGTCTCCCTCCCTGCCGCGAGTCCTCTCTTTCCCACTCTCTGTCTTTCTCTCGCATGCAAGTTCCCGTGTTTCCCTTGCGAGAATATTTCCCTAGTATGGACGAATTACCATGAAAATGTATTCAGTGTGTCTATTATTTTGCAGCAAAAGAAAAAGGATACAATTATAAAAAAGCTATAGTTTTCGTCAAGACAGAACATTTTTTTAGACTTGTACTTGTGAGATTTTATTATAAGACATATTTGAAGAAATTTTCGCGATATATTGTAAGATATTTTTGAAGAAAAAATTTTTCTGTGAAAAAAATTAATTTCTTTTTAAGGTCTTTTCTTCTCTTGCTTTTATTTTCTCTGTAATTAATTCTTATAAATATATTTATAATAATATCTTTTGTATTATTATGAATTATCGAAGTAATTTGTACTATGTTTAACGTAGTTTAACGTAAATTTATACGTAAGTTTAACGACTCAAACGCACATCAATTAAAAATTGAAAGAACAATGAGAAAGACAATGTGAAGAAAATGTGGAGCTCCGGTCTTAAACTCTGAGTTTAAGCTCTGGATATTACTAATTCAGTTGATTTGAATAACAAGGGGATACTTCCTCATTAGTACACTTGACGATTTCGATTTGTCGGTAAGAAACGTCACGGTGAATCTGACGCACGTTACAAATGAGCGCTTTGAGAAATCTATTATGGCAAGTGTAGAATTGTAGTCGTTTATAAATGTCATAACGTGATATTGCAAGAACTGTTAACAATGTAATTTTCAACGTTCCAAGAATTCTAATCTCCAGTCTTCAATTGCGCATAACTTGTTTAAAAATATTTGGCAAAATGTACCAATTATTTAATCTTCTTTACTTTATTAAATATCAATTAAATATTCTACATAAATTGAGTGTATTAAATTAGAATATCAAGATTACCAAGATATAAGGTTTCAGTTTACGCGATAAGTTTGATTAATTTTGATTGGGGACATATCTAATTCATTTATTTATTTATTAAATGAACTTTACTAATTTCGTTCATTTAAATATTAATTGAACGAAATTAGTAAAGTCATATCGATAATCATCGCAAAAATATATGATTTTTGCGTTTATCGATTAATACGAACAACTCTTGATGAAATATTCCAACTTTCAATAATTCAATATAAACTTATAAACAGTCAAACGGGAAATGTCTCGTCGTCCGATCAACTCACTATTTGTTAGTTGTTTTTATAACACTCTTCGATAAGTCATGACAAATCGGTCATAATATAAAATATCTTTAGCAATGATTACAATACGAAATTCTATACTTACATAAATGCTATTGAGCTGCGAAACTTGCAAGAAAAATTATAACTATCATTGTGAATAATTATTGACAATTATTGACCAGAAGTCTCCTTATGATAGGATTTAAAAAACAATTATATTTTGAAGATTAAAGTTTAATGATCAGCAAATGAGTTCATAAATAATAGCGTTATTAAATTTGGTCGAGTTTGGGGAGTTTCGCTCAACGCACTTCTTAGTACTATACGCAAGTATTAAGTAGTTGTCTGTTACAGAAACTACCTCGAAACTTTTCAATAGTGCATATCTGAATATTCCTCGCTTTTCAGAACTCAGTTAGCAGGGCTTGAACTTATGTAAGTCGCGCGTGCGATCGCGAGGACGTAATAAACAATTTATGGTTTCATAAATTAAGGGATAACTTGAATTTACAGGATCTCTCGTCGTGGAGGATCGTGTGAATAGAGAGAGGGAGGAAGGAAAGAAAGAGAGAGAAGAATATCGATAAATAAACTTCATTAGTGTCGCTTAAATTGCATAATATATATAATAAAATTAAATTAATATTATGTATTTAATTGTTTTATTACAATTTCTATGTCATTCTTTATTTTTTGCTTAATTTTAATTTATTTTTCAAACAAACATTTTTAAAATTATGTACCTAGGCTGTTTGTAAGTTTACATAAACGTTGATACCATGTTGCTTCAAAGGGAAGCAATCGATACGCACGATCGCGGTTGATGATTTGTTCATCCTTCACCTTCTTTCGTTCCCACGTGACAAAAGTTTCTTTACGAGTATTACGAGAACAGTCTGTACAAGTTTTATTAAGGGTAATGATCAAGGGCGAATGCTAATTAGGTTACACGGTGTAGCGCAGAAACCTCGTAGAAACCTTTACGGTCGTCGAGGAATGCTTCTGCAATTTGTCATCGTTTCTGCGCTTTGTTCGTACATTACGAATAAGGCGCACATTTCGTTCAAGCAAAATTTATATATAACTAATATAATATGTAACATAATGTATAAAAGTTTTTTTCGCGGATTGAAATATGACTTGATTCAATGCACGTTACTTTCATAACTGCTCATATCGATCTTTACTTACTTATATCGAAAATATTCCGTTCGAGGCAAAGATCAGAATGCCTTGATGCGCGATTATTTTTGTCAATTGGCGTATTGGCCTATTGATTAGTTTTATAAAGAATTCAGAGAGAGAGAGAGAGAGAGAGAGAGAAAGAGAACAATGTATAATTTCTGTAAGTATTTATAAAAAATAATAAATTGGATCAATTGAGAACCATTGTGACATTCTTCGTATCGCCGCCGTTGTCGTCAAGCTGAATGAGATTTGCCTCGGCGAACTTGTGGCAAAGAAACGTCTGCAAGATGAAAGTCGAACTGGAATAAAGTCGGTGACCGGCAGTATGGAAGTGTGCCGATATTAATTAAGGATATTCTATTGATTATCGGTTGACGACGCCTTACAATGGCGACGTTGAAAGGAAAAAGTTGATAGATCGCGCCACGACGATATTCTCGAGAACATGGGACATCCGTTCTAGATGCTGTTGTGATCTTTGCGCTGCGGACAGGACGGCTTAAATTTTTGCGACTTTTTTTAGTTATTGCCTATACGTTACTTCGAATGCTACTTTTTTTTTGCAAGAGATACACGCGAAATGATATAGTGTAGCTAAAGAAACTGAGTTAATGAGAGAATGAAATACTTTTTAGTTAATAAGACGAGATTAAATAAATATATGCGCGATTAAGGATTTCTCGATTGTTTTTTGCCGACGCGGATTTGCAAATAATTAATCTATCGTGATTAAATGTAAATCTCCTAAGTTACATTTTATATAAATGTAAATTTCTTGATGGATAATATATTTCTCTCTCATATTACGTAGTATTTTTGAATAAAAATACAATTCTATCAGCAAGTGCGATAGCGGTTTAAACAGGGAGATACGAGATACCGTTAGCGTAGCATTAAAAGATCGATATGTCAGGCAGGCATCGATTTGGGACGCAGATCGCACAAGAAACATTATTGGCATACTTATTAACATTAGTTAAACGATTGGAATGCGAATACACGTTAAAAAAATTTCAACAAAATTAAGTCCCGATAAACACATCTCGAGAAGTGGGACGATAATCCGAAAAACAGTTTGCTGAATCGTCATTTTTCTCTTTGAAATATAGGATATTTTTTCTAAGTTTTTGCTTAATTCTTACTTATTAAAATCAAAATATTGATCTTTTTCCTAAAATCATACATACGTACTTCGATTTTTAATAAATCTTATAATGAATATATTTCATAATGTTTTGTTTTGAGAGGAAGAAAGACAGAGAGATAAAAAATATAAATGTGAAACAAGTTTTGTTTTCAAATATAAATACAAAATAACGTTTATCTTCGAGCATGTATGTGATTATAGGATTAAGATGTGATTATGTGATTAAGAATCTATAATCTCAACTATGATTGCGAAACAGTGCAAATATCGCAATGGATTTCTATATTTCTTCTACGAGGTAAACTTATACCGCAAATATGCACGTTGGTGAGGATAATCGCCGCGAATACGCCCTTTATTTCCACGGTATACCCAGTTTCCTGCATCGTCATTCGCTCGATAATCAAGCTCCGATCGGTGAGTGGACACACCGCCCGCCGCACAATCAGATATGAAAATATACTCGGCGTAACACTCTCGGAATACAGTTATAACCGATTTCGATTATAAAGTGAATACGTTTCTCTAGCCTGCCGGAAATTTGTTTGCGACTCCCGAGGCAGTGAGGTGATGTACACGCCGCACCGTCGTAACTGATATGCAAATGTCGCGGCGGACGGTTGCCATACGTGTTATCAAACGATATCGGGAAGTCGTTAATGCTCGACTGTTTCTAATACAACTGAGCGGCGACACCGATCGCCTATCGTACGTCTCGAGCAATCTCCATTCGTAAAACAGAGTCAACCGGTCAGTGTTCCATGTCATCTCATTCCACTTGGCAATCGTCGGTGTGCGCGAACCAGTTTATTAATGATAATTGATTAGACTGACCGCGGCAAAAATATGCACTTGACTTGTCGGTGGACATCATAAAAATCTAGTGACTAACAAGATATCGTATTGCCGGTCGGTATATACAAGTTGTTAGTCTGGAAGTAAGTCAAATTTCAAAATCAACGATGATCTGATACGGCTGTTCGAGTTCCATTTCTCTCGAATTAATTTCGATCAATGTAAATGGATTTGCTTGCAAATAGAAGGAATCAACATTTTATTTACTGAGTCACTGAATGACTAATTTCTTTTATTGCTTCCTCTAAATTGTTTATTCAATATAACTATTTTTCCTGTCTCGTTAAAATCTTCTATCTTTTTTATTGCATGTGAATAAATTATTTCGATGATTAATGATTATTATCATTTCGAAAATTTTTCAGAAACTTTTTAGAAAATTGATAGGACATCAGCAAACAATTTGGCGATTTATGATACGATATAATTAGATTTGAATGTTCTTATTTTATATTTCGGAATAGCATGAAAGAAATTCGATGATTACGAACAATACCGTTTGATCATATATTGCTTTATGTCAATACCGTTTGATCATGCATTGCTTTATGTATTAAGTCGTATATTTGGCATTTGCAGAAATCATTGCTTACCGTAAGTTACTGGAATCTGAGAAACGTGGTTACATATGAGACATAATAAGCGTATTTTATCGATGTCGGCAGAATCTCATAACTTATGTTTATTCTATGCTTGTAAACCGGTATGCAAAGTCATAAAGAATATGTTGTAGAATTCAATGCTTAAATCATTTTAATATGATTGCTATAATGCGATTTGATGTATCGTGTGATCATATACAGTTATTAGTACTCGGTATTAATATTCTGATATTAAAGTATGGATATTCATTTTGATTCGCGATTGAATATATAAATACTATAATAATTATCACTGTACCAAAAACTTTCTAAGACTCTTCAAAAGTTCATTGGTCTTTATAATTTGCATATATTTAAATATTGCCCGTATATTGCGTAAATTGTAGACGAGAACTATTTTTGAAATAGAAATATTTTACATAAAAAAAGATTCCTCCGTGCTAGTCGTATTCTGAATTAAATACGCTTGGATTCACGTATGTTTCTTAATGAGGCATTACTAAGTACTTGTCATACTTCTTTCTCTTCTTTTCTTATTGTGATTTTATATCACGAGCACTTCTCATTCACTCGAAGCATTTTTAATATTTATGAATAAAAAAAGGGGAAGTTCTGATAAGATATTTCAGACGGAAGTTTAGATTGTCAGTCTTCAACATGTTTTTAAGCTTTAAGAAAGATATGTCTAGCTCTCTCAAAGAAGGATCTGACCTAATACACATTAAATCGGATCAGGTCAATTATATACGTAGGATATGAAGGATATACTGTACATATATGTATATATATGTATATATAT
>JAJVSH010000168.1:107197-140718 GCA_021460005.1 Tetramorium alpestre | reverse complement strand
ATATATATAAAATACGTGCAAGATGTACAATCTCACGCATGCAACAGTCGACTAGGAGTGGCACCAGTACAGTAGTCGAATGTTTATCGGTCTTGTCCCGTTAGGTTCAGGTAATGTGCAGCGATTTTATCAAAGACTGTGTATAAGTATTCTCTTTATTGAGAGAATTGAAGTCACATCTTACAACTGTTAACTATCACGATAACAGCGTTGCTGATCTGGCACGATTTATTGGTATTTCGCAAAAAAATAATTAGGGTTAAAAATAATTAGCGGAGCGTGCCAATACTAAACGATCAACTCTAATTTAGATCAAGTCAAACGATATTTAATATAAATTTGTAATTCATATGTAAAATATTAAGAGTTAATTATACGCCGATTCTATGTCGGCTTTTTATTTTCCTATTTTATTTTAATATCATCTTTCTGATGATATTAAAATCGTTTTATGTCTAAAGCTGAAATCAATTTTTTTTTCTAAATACCACTTGTATCTTTCATGAATTTTAATCTTAAATTCTAATTTCAAATTAAAAAGTTTTTTTACTGTAAGTTGTTTTAAATTGTCTGGAGTATTGCTCGAGTATCGTGAAATATCTCGATATCTTTGCACATCCGCAAAGAGCAAACCGAATGCACGCATGAGAATCATGAGTGACGTTGCGCAACAAAATTAGAGCTATTCTTACTTCCGGGACGTGACAGTTAGTTTCCGTACCCAAACCTCGTTTCTCAACGTAAGACTATAGCGAAGAAATTATCTTGTCATTGCAGGGAAAACAACATTCTTGACTCTTCCCTTTATCTCAAGTTTAAATTTAAAACTAAAGTCATTTTAAACAAACAAAACTCTAAGTCACGTTTAATGTTAAACATAATGTCAAATAGAAGTAAGAATATGGACCTCATCGTGACTCAACATAAAACGTGACTACGTATTTTACGTTGCGACATCATCTTGTATATATTAGATGGACAAAAAAACCTGTTTATGAGTTAAAATATTTCACGCTTAATGCGATAATGGATTAAAGTGCACATACAAGAACGAGTTATTTCTGCTAGGACAAAACTACGGCAATTCGCGCGCTCGATCGATGCTGCTGTTAACTTTCTAAGTTGCTTTAATCGATCGAACAGTGGCAAAAAAGTTTGCCGCTGATTAACGACTGGTGAAAGTAGTTTCGCGTTCTCCATCATCATGTGTCTCGTAACACATAGGTCCATTCTCTTCAAATTATTATAATGATCACTACCGTGGGACTGCAGGAAGAACTCATCTAGATATATATGCACCATATGAAAATAGTATCTTTTATGCACACAAAAATTATAACGTCTCATTTTTTCACGTTAAATGATTATATTTTAATATTATCAAATTAATCATTGCATATGAAATAATTTTGTATTATTACGTTAATTATTATTACTTGAATGAAAACTAAAAAATATATATTTTTTTACGAATATTACGTGATATCTAATTCGATTATCAACAAATGTTTACATTATAAGAATATTCCTTTATTTTACAAGAGTACTGAAATCTTTGGAATCTGACATTTTATATGCAATGATATTTAGAAATTCCACTCTCTAGAGAGTGATTTTCAATGATAAAATAAAAAGAAACCAATAGATGCTGAATAAAGAATGATTCTTGACGAGATCGCTGGTGGTCATCCGAGTGTCGGTTTTTATCGAGCGCTGTTTTCAATAATGAAACTGTACACTTTTGAATATATTTACAATTCCGCTAACCGATATCTTTTCGTCATTTTATCCGTTCTCTACAAGGCTACATTTTGGTGAAGTCGACCTCGCTATCATCGATCACGGTAGCTTACGTAAATCGTAATTTGCGTTGGAGCCATATAATCGTAGTGTCCGTGAACACCGGTAGGATTCAACCGAAGTCACTTTATGAATATTCATTGATGTTACTTTAATAAGACCGGACTTAAGGTGTATTTCAACGTAGTATCTTCTTATCAAAATTACGATTTTTTTTTAAATAAAAAGCAATAATATCTTGATGAATTCGACAATAAAAATTTTTCCTTGGTTCAATTATATTTTATTAAATTTAGTTTTATACGCCTTACTTTTATTTCAATAATTTTATTTTCTTTAACCTGTTGCATTTCACATGAGCGACGAGAACACGGGATTTTGCAACGGACGTAGACGTTTAAGGAATTTCGAAAGAGTTTCGATATAAGCTTCGTGATCGTTGATAGGCGAGCCTAATATTATGATCGAAACGAAGATGCAATCGCAAACTAACAATAAGACGAGATCATGCTTGTGAAGCAGGATCGATCGATTCATCGATCTTAAGTGGTACCTGCCTATGCTTGAATTTAGATGAAGATAGTTTGAAGGTCCATGATTGAGTAGTTTTTCGGGAGGAACTTCTTAGAATTCTATATTACTATAATAGAATTACATTCCGCTTGAATTATAAATCGACACGTATGAGATTTTTTTGGCATATAAATTAACTATAATGAAGATATAATCATGTTTTATCACGCAGCATATGGCCGACATTATAAATTATACATACAAATGTAAATGTATAGATATTATGCATTCTGCATACGTGCATATTTGACGGATATTGAAAATTTTGTCAAAAATATTCTACAAAAAACTATTTGTCTGTATTTTCGATTTATCTATTTTTAATTAATCTCTCTCTTCTCGAGAAACAGTTCTCTTGCATATATTCAGAGTAAAACATAAAGATGTCAATAAATTTGGAATTAACGGTAGAACGCCGAAAGATAAATGCAATACTAATACCAGCGATATGCAGCTTTGACTGTAAATTGATTGCGCGATGAAGTCTCATGCATCGGGATCAACTGGCGCTAGTGCGTGCACCGTTATGTGAAAACGCTCGCGGCGATGGTAATGAGATAAATTATAGCTGTAACTGAATCGTAAAAGGTTGGATAACTCCATTGACGGAGAGAGATGCTATTTCTTAATCTTAATGTATGGAGACGAACGCGTCGAGTCATTCTTTAAGCTCGCTTATAGGTTGAATCTGTGAGGTCCATCAGATTTCTTTACGAAATCTCTAGGCTTCAGACGTCATGTATATAATTGAAATTAGGATGCGTTTGACAGTTTAAAGGTCCACATTAACAATAAGTGTCTATTAGGCTGGTAGGATTAATTTTGACATTTCCAAATGTCATTAGTGATTAATTTTGCATAGATATAATTCCATCAATATAATCCGGTTATTTAATTCGATGCTGCCATTAATAATCGATATCTTGGAATCCAGTTAATAAAAAAATCTTATAGCTTTTTATTTTACATAGAGAAGTTTGTTATTGACGATATAATCAAGAAGGGGAAAAATGAAAACATGAATTTCTTCGTTATTCCGCATATTTGATTTATCTTTTCTAGCGACATTATCTTTCAGTTTTATACCAAGATCATGTTGTATAATCGAGTCGTCAAATTCAATGATTAATGTCGATATTCGACATTTGAAAGATAAGATACTTTGTAGAAACCGCGTTAAAAATTTTTTTCTCGGCGATGAATAACGCACTGACCATGTTTATGGATGTAATTTATGATGACATAACATTACTTATTCGCCGACGTTTTAAGTATCAATCATATAAGATGGAAATTTTACCAACTCCTTTCATAAAACACGTTCGTAATTACTAAACACAATGGAGAATATGGCCTTCATTTTTGCATTTAATCGTTCCAACGAATCTCTAGAGAACTTTTAATGAACTTATCTGAGAATATTGTCGAGACGGTTCTTATAAAATTAATTATGTTTGAAAGATGATTTATTATTATTTGATAATATATTATTGCGAAAATTGCTTTATTATCATCGAGCTTCGACTTGTGTTTATTTTTTGTGTAACACAAGCGAATTGTCTATATGCTGTACACACTTGAGTCTTGCGTGACAACTTTAAGGTAACCATGTGTAAACAATGATCTCGCACCAAGTACGGCAGTTAGCTTATTTTGTATTTTGTAATATTTTAAATATTTCATATTTTATGGAATATTTGATATATTATAAAACAAATGTCAATTTGTTATCTGCATATCAAATTATTAATGGAATATTATTGCAAGTTAAGTCTGACATTTATTTGGAAAAAAATTTATCTTATAATCGAAAAAGTATGTAATTAATTTCTTATTACTTCTTACTAAATTTTTACTTTCCGAGAAAAATAAAATTGTGTAATTTTAAAAAATCAAAGAAATAAAATAAAATTAATGTAAGTAAATGTAATTAATTTTTTAGGTATTAAAATCAGTTAATTACACTCTTTTTAAAATGCAAAAAATCATGTATTTTCTATTTCTTGTAACAATTAAAATTTGGATTGTACAATAATTAGTCCATATCAGTTTGTTGCTATAGTATATTTTTATATAAGAAACCAAAAGACAGAGTGGGCAAAGAAAATATTTTGCTTCGCTTTCTTATTTTCAAATTAATGTAAACTTTGCAAATGAAAGGAAATGCATACGGATAAAGTCTTATCTATTTCTTAAATATTTTAAAAATTGGTCTTATATTATCATCCTTTTTTTTTCTCGAAAATATCCCGTGATTTAATGATAACAATATACTTTTGCACAAAACTTCTCACATTTCGCTGAATGACCTTTCAGCAGTATTTTTCTAATTTTTCCGACAAGCCAAACGATATCTTACCCTTTAACTATCGTTACTCCGGAAACAGTATCGAAGGTGCGTATCGAATAGATGTCCTCGTCCTTCTTGTTTATCATCTCACGGAGTTGCAGCGGCCTCGCGTTCGAGAAGTCCGGCTCCCCGTTGTGCGTTATCTCCATTTTTAAGAAGGCCGCATATCCCGTCGAAAACACAGAAATCGACTTCTCGCGCGCAACACCCGTCGACACTTCCCGCAAACGTGACCGAGCGACGAGCTTTTCGCGTATTAATGCACGCTAGCGCGAGAGAACTACACGGAACAAACTTCCCTCATGTATAGCCTGAGTTTCTATTGTTTTCAGGACACGCGTCGCGTGAAGGATGGTGCGGTTCGGGAGACATTCGTAGGGCGCATGTGAAACATATAGAAAGCAAAAGATAAACAGTATTCCTCGCGTTCTAACGTATACAGAATATCAGATCGGACGGATCGAACGGTTATATGTTAACACGATACATTTCTTTTTTATTAC
Organism: Tetramorium alpestre; assembly: GCA_021460005.1. NCBI lineage: Eukaryota > Metazoa > Arthropoda > Insecta > Hymenoptera > Formicidae > Tetramorium > Tetramorium alpestre. The sequence continues at coordinate 135,492 of JAJVSH010000168.1, read as the reverse complement.
ATTTCTTTTATGACCTCGTAGATATTACTCTCTAGACTCAGTTTCTCAATTGTAAGATCAATTTTCGCACGCTTTCAAAAATGTGAGACGCGAATGTTATATTCAGTTGAATAAACATTGCTAGACGACTCTCTAAATTTTTAGGAATATATGCCGAGACGCTTCAGCGAGAGAAATAATTGGAGATTTTTATTTTTCACAAGGTCGCAAGGTTAACCGCCGCACTTATTATTGGCGATGATTGACATCTTCGGCATGGAAAGCTGTCAGCGTGTTTAAAACATGTTTTACCCGATACTTTCACAAAATGTCGGTTAATATGTGCGCATAATGATGCTATTGTAATGCGTATGCGAAGTAGCTATTTTTGAATATCTTACTGCCGCGAATATTTAAGGGAGTATAATCAATAGGAACAAAACTCTATACAGCAGACAGAAATATTCAAACATCTGTATGAAATATAACTTTTTTATTATAAATCCATCTCACCATGCGAAAATTACTTCAACAGCAGCAAGGTTTGACGAAAACGTCTGTAACATGTACAAAATTTATACACTGTTAATTAAAATTTTTTTCCTCATTATAGAATTTCACTTTTGCTAATGAGCCTTAAAGAAAAGATAACGATGTAGGAGCACTTTCAGTCATTATTTGTTCGCGCGCGTGTATATGTATATTTAGTCGTCTAACGAATATTATAAGTGAATTTATTCGTATTTCTTATTGTTTAATATTTTCTTTTCATTTTTCTCGCGATAATATTGGTTTAACGATACTTTACGTACTCGTCTCTAAGCGAAAGTTAGAAAACATCGCGGTGTAATAACGTGCATCCTGATAATGATTTCTCTCTGCTGACAAGCGTGCTGACGGCTTTTTTTTTTCATGGTCTCACGTTCATTGTTTCTCATTGAAAGGTGACAAATGTGCATACTAATGATTTCAACGCGGATCCTCTCGATTAGGTATTCCGATGTTATCGCTCCACGTTTGACCTTAATTATCCCGCATTTTCAAGCAACGCCTGGTTTATTGTTTAGCACGCACCTAGGTTTACATTTTACACGTTACAGAGTTATTAGAGTATGCCAGTTAAACGATTACGAAATGATAGTCCTGCTCAATTTCTGTCGCCAGTCGTCCGTTACATTATACATGTGTACTGGCAATGGAATACAAATTTAATACCGGTGCTTGCACGATAAGCCACTTTGACGCAATATGGTATATTACTCATGCAAATTACTGCTTGTATATTGCAAACATTTAGTTTGTTTAAAAATTACGGACGTTTTTGCACATGTTATTTTTGAATAAAATCACGTGCCTGTCAAGGTTCGTGTCGCAATGTGATTTCGTCAATTGTAAAATATAATGAAACAAGATACGTTAATTAACAAATTAAATACACAAATTAAATACAACAAATTAAATAAATTTTTTAATTTAAAAATTTGATGAGTCCAAATAATATAAAAAAAATTAGAATATGAAGAAAATTATAACATATATTTTCTAAAACATAATATGTGGGTATGTATTAGCTCTATCCACCTTGCATAAAAATATAATGAAGATCTTTATACCGACTGTGCTCTAAAATTTTCTTAAAACCATTCACTTTTCCGTCACTTGATCGCGCCACTAAGCACTCTTACTCACGTGGAGCATCTCCTGTCACGTGACTCATGCGCGCGATCATGTGTGGAAGCCATAGATAAATAAAGTGTTCGGTACGCAGTAGCGTCTTTTCGATCTCCAGTAAATACGAGACGTATTCGATAAAAGTCAGTCAACATGGCTAATCCTAATCTCACAGATATGACAGAGGAAGACGCAGCGGATTTACAGTTTCCAAAAGGTACATTTATTTCCTGACCGTTATACGCAAACTTGCAGAACGCTACGGTTAACCTCACTTTCGTGATGCTTCTAGAAGTTCTAATCGCGTGAGCTGCGAGATAACACGAGCTTTAGATTACAATCGTATAAAAACACGCAAATTTAACCAACTATTTCACATTTTATCTCTGTTAATATTTATTAAAAGAAGAAATGCAATCTACAGTAGTAGCATTGTTAACATTGCTAACGTTGATGTTACTCTTAAATCTTGACTTATGCTATGAAGCTTAAACACAGTTTTAAACAAACCTGCTAATTGTACTCGGTTTTTTGCATTAATGTTACGTTAAAGTGCCTGCACATCCGAGCGGCTAAGGCTAAGGTAATGATTTTCCTCTTTCAGACTGTTTACTGAGTCCAACGGACATTTCTGAGCATGACGTAAAACTCGAGGTATCAGTCTTGAGGGACAAAATTTTTGCCTCAGATCCAATATGTCGCGTGTGCAGGTCTACTCTCGTGGAACCATATGTTCGTTGCGCCATATGCACCGATGTCGAGATATGTCCTTCTTGCTTCGCCAAGGGCTGCGAAATCGACGAGCACAAAAACGACCATGATTATGTGATTATAAAGAACGAATTTCCCCTGATCAACGACAGCAATTGGAGTGCTAAGCATGAACTCGAATTGCTGAATGTTCTGCAGCAGTGCGGCTTTGGGAATTGGTTGGACGTGGGACGTAGGATGCATGGAAAGTCTGCCGAGGAGTGCAAGACGCATTATCTGCAGCATTATATAGATAATCAAACTCTGCCGGGTCTGCCGAGAATTCAGGAGAGCAAAGCCAGTTTATTTGGTTGTGAACTGATCCCGTATATGTATAAGTTGCAAGATCTAGAAGAGCCTCCTAGATTCGCCCCGAACACAGTCAATAATAAATTGCTAGCAGGTTATAACGCAGCTAGATCCGATTTCGAAGTAAATTTCGATAATCATGCGGAGTTGCTGATATCCGATCTCGAATTCGATAAATTTCAACCGGGCGATAACGAGTATGAATTAGGACAAGCCTTGCAAGTAGCAATAGTGCAGGCATATAATAACAGATTAAGAGAACGAATGAGAAGACGGAAAATTATACGCGAACATGGACTAATCGCATTTCGTAAGATTATGTCGGTGATACAAAGATATGAAAATATTATACCGAGACCGCTCGCAGAGAGACTTTTGATATTTATGCAGCTTGTGGATGGGATGGAATTTGATTTTCTTATGGAGGGTCTTTATCACGCTGGCGAATTGAGAAATTATATCAATATGCTACTAGAGTTTAGGCGAAACGGGCTGAAGCACTTTCACAGCGTACCCATGTTTCAAAAGTTAAGTAAACAGAGACAAGAGAACGAGCGGGAAAAAAAATATTATCTAAACAATCCAGAATACAGCTGGAAAAGCCTATTGCCCGATAATGTTGTTAGCTCCAATCCGATTCTCGCAGGCACGCAACGTAAGACTGCGGCTCCTCTCGTTATAAAGGGTTTACCAGGATACGAGAAACTGAGCGCTGATGAAAGAGAGCTTTGCTCTGTCGTAAGAGTCGTGCCCATCAATTATTTAGATTTTAAGCAGCTCTTAATAACGGAAAGCAAGAAGAACGGTTTTCTTCGATTAGCCCAAGCTCGTATACTTTTAAAAATTGACGTGAACAAAACTCGAAAGATATACGATTTCCTGGTGGAAAAGGGACACATAAATAAGCCACCTCAATGATTATTTTAAAGCAATTGATACGATGCCGGAATATAACGCGCGAACACTGTGATAATACGGATAAAATTATGTAAAATATTCGACATTTTCAGAAAAAATAATTATAAGTTTGGACGATTTCTAATAAATAAAGCTTCTGCATTTATAAAAGTTTATGAGATAGATTACAAGTCCTTTTTCCTTTTATCCTGTTATCTCTATTAAAATTTTCGATATTATTTGAATAACGAAGACGACAAATTCCTTCACAGAATTTGAAAACGCAGAGACATTGTTGATATCGGAAGTATACATGCTTCTTGAGCACAGAAAAGCTCAAAATGAATCGGCGGAAGAAGAACAGGAATTTTCCGAAGTTTTCATGAAGAGCTTGACATACACCAATCGATTTGGAAAATTGAAAAATAAAGAAACAATCGCAGCCGTTAGAAGGTTATTTATATATCTTTCATTAGTTATTTCATATAGATAAATCGTTTTTTAAAATAGAATGTTATGTAAAATGCTTGTAATGTGTTATAAAGTCACGAAATATAAATTAAATATAATGCGAAATATATTTTTGCATTACAGTTTGTTGATGCAAAAGAAGCTGCACAAATTCGAAATTGCCTCGCTAGCCAACTTGTGTCCCGAAACTCCGGAAGAAGCGAAAGCTCTTATCCCGAGTCTGGAAGGACGCCTCGAAGACGAAGAACTCAGAACGATATTGGACGATATACAAACAAAAAGATCATTGCAGTATTAAAATAAATTTTTTACATCTTCCATTTTCCTTTGCAATTCCTCCCCTATATGTATATTTATATATTAAAAATGAATATCTGTAATATGGAATCTCGTTTCACATGAACTTTGCTTCAATGAAAATATTTTATATTGATTTATTCATATATCGCTTCATATATCATATAGGCATTGGTACAAGATTTCATTAAATGTTATTTTAGCGCTATTCTATTATTCTATCGATATTCATTATAATTAAATTCTCTATTAAAATCCTGTCATAGTCAATTCATACGATTACTAATTAAGCTGCAATTGTTGATTTAGCATTACATGGAAAAAGGCAATAATCTATAAATTAATACAATTTGAAAAGATTTATCATTATAAATCAATCTTTATATAATCTTGCTATGAAGGCCATCTTCTCTGAGAAATTTCCTTAACGTATTCAAATTTCTGCGAAAAATTTCTGTTCATAATTTTTATGACGAAATAAATTTATTGTGAAAGATAACATTTTAAAAATTCCATCTACTTTGATGCAAATTTAATAGAGCTGCTAGAAAGTCGCTCGCAATCAGCGAACTCTTATTCAGTTACCCAATTCCGGCAATTTGCGATAAGACGAGACAACTCGCAAAAGAAGACGGCACTAATCGCGCCGACGACAACCATGTATTACCAACGAGCTAATTATGGTTGGCTTGACGTGAAATAGTGGGCTCTCATTATCATTCCGTAGGATTCTTGGGTAGCAAAGTAACTTGCTCGACATGTTGCTCTTTTTAGCAAAACCGAGCTCGCGATAAGGATCGATGATGTCGTTCTACCTATCATTTACTGCGAATCGTAATAGGTACTCTTCGCTATGCTTTTTGCATTAAAACACGATAGTGTTCTTGTTCATTTTTCTTCTTAGTCTTTTTTTTTTCTCTGTCTTCGTGAGAAATGTATTCTCGCCCTCGCACCGTATATTTTTAGATAATTATATTTTCTTACGAAATATATACACCTTTTTTTAAATTCTGATTTAAAGATATTGAAGACAATAAAGAGATCTGCGTCATCGGCTTTGTTCTTTTTCTTATCGTGTTAGCACGCGCCATCTCTTCGACATTTAAATCTCACTCGGTAAAAGAGTTACAAATAGCGAGAGTTTTATTAATTCAGTAAAACAATAATGGATGATTAAAAATAATCATTCAATTAATTGAGAAACTAAATGTTACATAATTTACATTTCATATTTTTTATTATATTTATCAAAAGCAAATTTAATAAAGTATTTGCCATGAAAATGAAAATATTGCGAAAATTAATTTTTGATAAAATTTTCGATTTAAAATAATCGATTGAGTCATTCATTTTTACTGTCGATTTTCATTTTATTCTAATCTATTTTGTGCAATTGTATCTATCGAATGCAATAAGCGACATGAAAAAGTAGAAGAATGAAATATAACATTTTAGTTTATACCTCGTAGCTTTTATCAAATAAGTTTTTCTCTTTCTTAAAGTGTTTACGAATCATTCTCGTTTACGTGCAAATTTTTCAAGTCAAATAAAAATGCTATTAGATAATATCGTGAAAAGTGCTTACATACCGGGCATAATGACTCTCGCATTAGTGGCGAGAAGAGCGGCGCCGTCGTTGACGACATGTAGTAATCGGCAACAGCACCGCTCCCACGAAGAAGCCTCTTAAGATAATTACGACGGCCCTTAATCGTCTGTAAACTCGGAGAAAATGTTGCTAGTTTTACCATGGTGAATTGCGTGCGACTAGTAGTCGGTGGCGGAATCGAAACGATCGGAGAAACGCTATCAAAATGATGGGATCGATGAATCGATCATACTGAAATAGCACCGTCCGCATTTCACGATGAATTATAGGAGAAAAATAAAAACCTATAAACACTATATAATATAAATAACGTAAGAAGTTTCTAACAATTTAGCAATTTTTCATAGAAATGAATTATTATTTTATTTTTTGGCTTTGTCTTACAATACCTATTATTTTCTATAATCTTAATAAATATAAAACCCTAATGAAAAACAAAACTGTTTCGTGCTTCGTAATCCGCCATAATATTAATGTAAAATTTATTATATAAAATTTTAAATATTTTTCCAAAAGTCAGAACTTTAATATAATTATGCTCTTAATTTTTACGTTTGAAAAAGAATCTTTTCGTTTTCATAATTTATATTAATTAATACGTAGATAATATTCAGAAAATACAACGTATCGCAATGAGATAGTTAGACACTTGGAAGACTTGTTTATATTTTTTCTAATGTCACGTTATTTTCTTGAAATTGCATGATAAAAGTATAAGTTATCATAATAGAGCATACTCTAGAGACCAAAATAGGGCCACTGAAAGTGCAACAAGTCTATATATTTCGCGTGGTGAGTCTAGTGGCCAATCGATGGAATCAATTTGCATAATGTATACACGCGAACGCGTATGCTCGACAATACCCCGATGTTGCCGAGTTGCTTTTATATGATGATAGGGAAATTCATTGACGCCCGCTAACGTCAATAAAATCGCTGAGGAGACCAGAAGAATTCGCGAGAATAAAAAATTTTATTGTATTTTAAATAACTGGATAAATAACAAGGAACTCTCGATAATATTCATTAATTGTATTTTAAATGTGCAAGATATGCGCGGCTAGCACACTGTCGACTGATGACTCTCTCTTGAATAATACAATTATAAAATCGTATTTTAATTATAAAATTCTTCAATAATGAAATCATATTTGGTGTTGAATTAATTTTGAACGAGAAATCGATATCCCGAATAAGATCTCAAAATCATATTATATGCTAAAGTGATTTACGATTCTCTATACTTGTAAAACAATTCAGTGTTTCAAACTTTAACGAGTCCGCTTTAAGCGAGTTTATACAGTTTCTCGAAGTACTGAACGATTGTCAAACTAATGATGCTGCAGGACACGGTTCTGTTGTTTTAATGTACTTTCAAATGAGATGGAAACTGATTTAAACTGTCGAGCTTTATGTTCGAGACCGGTAACGACGATTAATAACGCACGATTAATGTATCACGTATATCCGAGCCGTGTAATGATATATCGTGTGTAATGATGTATGTTGTTACAATGCTGTATTGTATTTCACATAGTATTTTTTTCTCACTGCTTTGTCACGCGCTTTGACTTTTTAAGAAAATAATGAAAATTAATTTTGCTCGTAATTTAATTAATAAATTTTACGAAGACAATTTAGTGATTAAATTTAAAACTTTTTTTTTTTAAATTAAGAATATACTTAAGATTTTATACAATTGCAAGGGACATGAAAAAATTATTAGAATGTTTTTATTTATTGACATTTATCTATTAAATAATTATGAATTAGTATAAATAATTTTTAGATCATAAGAATTAATTTAAATTTATTTATTTATTTATATTAGATTACTTATACAAACATATGTATTTATTAACTAAATTTATTAACTAAATATGCATTGGATTCTAAAATATGGAAAAGCCGTATTAATTTCCAAATTAACTAAAGTATAATTAATTAAACTTGACAATTAAAATTTTGTCTATAAAATAAAAGAAAAAGATACAAATTATAATTACGTAGAAAAATTATAAATTACAAATATTTTATAGATAAAATAAATTACTACTTATCTACTAAACATTCAATATTATGTAAATTATATATTAATACATATTCTATATATATTATAATGTACAGATTATTACATGATATACGTAATGTGATAAAGCTTATGTTCATTTATATATTATACAATATATAATTTACACATATATTATAAATTACCATTTTTCAACTATGAATTCTCCCTGAATGAACGTTAAAGAGCGTAGCGTGACATCTAAACAGGCAGCGAAGCAAATCGGAGCGAGGGAGTTTGACCTGCACGGTGCACAGCTAGCGATCAAGTGTGAGCGCGGGCCTCGTCGACCGGGCGACGCGTCGGTTCGGCCGCGGTCGTCAGCGCGGCCGAAGGTCGCCGAGGACGGCCGAAGGCGGCCGAGCACCGGTATAGCCGAGCGCTCCGGCCTGAACGTATTCAGTATATGTTAAGCAGGCGCGCGCGATACGAGTTGTCACGTTTACCTTTCGCGAGCGCGCCGCCATCGCGCATCGTCGCCGTCGCCGCCGACGACGATCAGCGTCTTTCTTTCTCTCTGTGTCTCTCTTTCTCTCTCTCTCTCTCTCTTTCTCTTTTCTTCGATATATATCTCGTACGATAAGATCGCGCGTTCCTTTCACCCGCGTCCGGACGCGCATAAAATTTGAAAAAGTCATCAAGTGCGCGCAGCGATAAGCGCGGAAAAGCGCTACTTCAATTCTTTTCTTCGCTTTCCGTGACCGTGACTCGCAGTTTTTAAAAGCCGCGCGTGTTCGAGGGGAAAATGTCGCGACGAAAGTGAAGACTTGAAAACAGATCGTGCACTGTACGTACTTTGGCGATCAATCACCGATCCCTCCGTCCATCCTTTTCTCCGTCTTTCCTCCCGTATTATTTATCGTTTCCTCTCTCTCGCGCTTTCTCTCTCTCTCTCTCTCGACTTCTATCCCGTTTCTCCCTCGACACTCCACTCGTTCCTCTTCGTACTTCTTCTCCCTCTTCTCCGTCTCCTTCGCGCTCTCTTTCTCTCTCTCCTTCGCTCCGACGTCGTCTCGTGGGGTCAGTGTCTGCTCGATCGGATCCTGAGCAGGAACATACCGGCGAACGAGGAGAAAGAGGAGAAGGACGATCTCTTTCCCTCGGCGCGACTCTCCCTCGGAGACTGCAACCGTTGCGACGCGCGCGCACCACGTCCTTCGACAATCATTTTCGGCGAGCGTCCCGATTTTCGCGCCACACGACCGCGGACGCGGGCACAGCGGAATGATGTGATGATGTGACTGACGTCGACGACGACGAGGCAACGCGTCGCGGGATCGAGACACCGGGGCGGATCGATTATTGCGCGCCCGACTTGCGGGCCCGTCCCGTTCGCGGTGCAGGAAACTCTCTGGACACACTCGCTCCTTATCACGTCGCACTCCTTGCGTAGTATCAGTCGTTTCTTTTTTGCCTCATTCCCCCCTTCTCTCCTCTCCCCGGTATCATTTCTCGTCTTCGTTCTTCTCTCACGTGTTCCCGCACGCGCGCCTTTTCCATCTCCCGCCGGCTCCTCTTCCTCTCTCGCGCTTCGCCGCCACCGTCGCCGCGCTTCGTCGTCTCGCTCGCACACTCGTGTTTTCTCGCGAGCGAATGCGAGGAAAAGGAGAATCGCCGGGCGATTGATACCGCGAGAGAGACACACCGCCTCGGAGAAAACGAGAGACGCCGAGTAGCCGCCGAGAGTTTGTGTTTTTGTTTATCACGGACGGATTGCACCGGTATAACTGCACGCCGCTGCGTTGGTGCGCGAGAGGAAGTTGCGAGTGGACGCCCATCAGAAGGACGATTTGTTGCCGGAGGCGCTCGAGGAAGGTAAGCTCATATTTTCCCCTTCGTTTCGCGTAACGCGCGCGTCCTCGCGCCGAAAGTGATACTTGGTGAAAGTAATGTCGTGTAGCTTTCCGAATCTTATCGATCTATCGGGATGATTCAATTCGGAAAAAGGAGAGGTAAAATTTTACTAAAAATAGCAGATAACGCTATTTTAAGCAAGATTATTGTTAGATTAAAATGTATGTGAGGATAAGTGCAATTCGCTTTTAGGAGCAATTATATTAACAAAACCCGCCGTATTAGAATTGGACAAAGTATCGGCGAAAATGCATATTCAGTGCCGACTAAACGGCGGCTCCTGAATATGTAATTGTATATCGGCGTACATGTATAAAATATAGTCGCCGGTACACTTGCAAATATATGCGCGAAAATGTTATTATACGCGAATGCATTTTACCTAACACCGTCGGGGGGGGCAAGTTGATTCATTGTGGCGATCAGTATTGTCGACTTGAACACACAACATTGTCGCGTACGTTTGTCACGCAAATGTTCGGAGCGCAGAATGACTTCGCTACCATTGTACTATTACGTTATATATATGTATATATACACATATATATAATGCCTCATACGTACACGCCGTGCTGCGTTCGTATATTCGTTCACTTCAGCAACAGGCAAGCTGTTTTTTTTCACCTACCCCGCACCGTTTCCCGGTTCATTAATCTCAGAAACTGCACCGCCACGTATTACTGCGTTCCACCCTCGAAAGTCAGGCTTATCTCTTCGGAAGACTAATAATATTACTCCAAGTTAATTAGATCTGGCAATTTTCATCCGAGGAAGTTTTACACACGCATTTGCCATACATGCACGTGCAACCTGTGCGTTATTACGTTCGCGAGCTCGGTTCTGTTCGTATAAATATTAACAAGGCGTTACGACGTCTGTAATTCCGAGAATATAAAATCTCCTCATATTAAATTTTTTTCTTTATATTAAAATCGCCCGTTCCCTCGCTCGTACATAGTCAACGGGCGTTCGAAGAAGCACGCACTTGTTGTATAACAACACTTAGCAGATGGCTCGTGGTCGTTTCTTTATAGCGAGTGAACTTAAAATATATTGCGAATGGATTTAATTACGAATACATTAGGGAGAATTTATCGCTGGCGTTTTGCCGAAGCTGGTTTTTCCGCGAGACGATTGACTCGCTTTGTGAAATGAACATGCATAGTGAATGGAGGCGCATTAGTAAGCGAGCAAAACGAACACGGAGGTATGCAGTGCATCGTGCATTGCAAAGCATTATATGACATTGATAGAGGAATTACCATGAGATTTCAGTACACACAAATATCGCAAATATTCCTACGGTTGAAAAGCTCTTTAAATATTATTTTATTTATATTTAATTCGCAGTCGCAAAAACATTTTCTGACATAAACTTGTAAAAACCGTTTAATGTTTTGAAACTTGATTATTTAAGCTTTTCCTCTATTATGGTGTATTAATTAAAGTTCGAATTATTTCTCGCGAAATTAAATTTATGAAGTAAATTTCAAGTTATTATGCAATCTAAATTTTCTTTTTGAACAAAGTCGAAATTTCAAGTTAAGCGCTAAATAAATTTTCGCTCCTTATTTACATTCTTGAAACGTCATTTATTGGCTCTTGGATTTTTGCTTTTTAATAACATTATGATTAAACTTCTGATTGAAGCTTTTTGTAGAGCGAATTTCGAATATGAAAAGTTGAAAGGAGAATACACTCGTCAATTCTCATTCTGCGGAATGTTCCGTATAATAGTTAGTACTTAATCGTTATTCAGCTGTGGACTTGACGTGACACATTATAAATTAGATGGCTATAATGCAAATTGCAGTAGACAGTTTTCCATGAATGAGTACGCGCGTGGCGCACGTTGAACCTTAATTTACTTCCGAGAGGGATGCATTATGGCGATTGCATTTAACGGGAAGGCATGTGGCTTTTCATAATATTTTTTCTGCATAGGTATTGTCCATCGTTTATTCATTGACTTTTGTTATTACAAAACTTGGCGATGGATTATAATATAATTTACTGTCGGAAGTATTTTTCTCTTTTTTCTCTCTCTCTCTCTCTCTCTATCTATCTATCTATCTATCTCTCTGTCGTCGTCCTTATTATATTTGGAAATAATTCAATTATATTCCAATCAATTTAATTCTTAGCGATTATCATATTGCTTTTGTACTAATTATTTCGGGAACGCGTATGCGACTTGTTGAAAAGACTTGTTTTTTTTTACTTTATATAAATTATGTGATATTTAAATATTTTTGTAATATTTTTGAACAAAATTATTTTGTGTTCCATTGCGAGTCGTAAATTTTAATCAGTTTTGGATAGAAAGCCATAGTTCGCTCGTTTCCGTGAATCACTTGATTTGTCGGGCTTTCGCTTTTTATCACGGAAAAACAAACGAGAGAAGATGGCCTTATCTTGCCGCTCGCAAGTCCGCGACTTCTTCTCGTAAGAATGAAAAACAATTTTAAAGTTTGTCTTCAGTTATTGAAAAGACATGTCACTGAACATTTTACTTAATTTTTTTTCTTCAATCGTATTTTTTCGTTACTAGAAAAGTCCCCGAAGAAAAAAATGGGTTCTTTTTTTCGCGATGATGTTCGCGAATGGGTAATTTCTCGTATAATGACGGAAAGTGATTTCCCGCTTTCACGCTTGCGTCTGAATACGAGCGATGAAAATCGCGTTATAAACGTTTCCGTCACGAATAATTAAGGTCGGGTGATTCACTTTTTAATATTTGATGTTAACTCAACTGTACCGATTTTCGTCGCATTATAAATCAGTTGCATTTCGTTATAAATTATGACGAAAATTTGAATTACTTTTATATGTAATGTATATTACTATAATTTATATTATAACATTATTATACTGTTATAATTATATAATTAATCTAATATTGTATTTTACTAATTTCCGGCTTTAATAATCATATTAAAGAGGAATTACATAAACATTTCATGTGCTATGCTAATTCAAGACATTTATAATTCATGAAATTCATTGCTCTATTAGAGAAATCAGTGTAATTAATCTTCTGTCAAGCTAGTATTATTTGTGTTGGTTACGTTTATTTTTTTTGTTAACAAATTTCCTGTACAGATTTCTTAATTAATATCGATAAAATTAAAAAAAAAAGATCAATTTTATATTATAACTAACTCTGTGAATCAAATATTCATACCTCTAACATGGCGTGAAAAGATTGTTTGTTTGCTACAGCCATGCTGGGAATTTATAACGAAAATGCATTTCTCTCGAGGGAGCCAAAAGAGTTATGTATCTTATCTTCGTCGCGTTGTTATGTTTGGTATTTATTAAAAAACAGTGATTGTTTCCTCCTTAATGACTTACTCCGGAAATGTAATTATCTCTTAATTAAATTATTCACTCATGAGAATATTAAGAAGACGTTTATACACGTTTATTTTTTTTTTTAAGAGAGAATTATCTAATATTACAATTAACTCATAAAAGACGTTTTCTGTTATAACAGTCAAGAGTGAAAAGTAAATTCAAAAATTGTAACAGAGAGAATATTAAATTTTATTTAAAATTCATAAAGAATGTCCGTCATATTATCTCTTTAATTGAAGGATCCAGTAAAAATTACGCGAATTCAATCTTAATAATTAATTAATATTTAACCATATTTGATTGCTTTATCATTGAAAATGATGTGAGAATATTTTGGACAAAATTATAACCAAACTGTAGACAGAGATAAGCTATGAGTCTCGCTAGATTTTCCCTCGTGGGACTTAGCACGTATTGCTTCGGGCTCTTCAATTATTCACGATACAGGATTCATAACGGCGGGTGAATAAAGTATCTAGATGCAATATATCTAGTATACACTATAGAGAGATATTTCGTTCTTTAAATCATTGATCCGTTTTTTGAAAGATCAAAGTATTAAATTTAACGGATTAATTCTCGTATACATGAATTTAAAACGAATGAAGATTTATAATAAATATTTTGGTCAGCAGTCTGCCTCACGATTTTACAGAAATAATCGAAATAATTTACACACGAATGTGCTATCGAATCACTCGAAACTATCATCAGGATCTCGTTACTAATTCAATTTAGCAACCTAATGTTGTACATCACTGAGAATTGTTATTGTAGTACTCGATTGTTGCGAAATTATAGTATTAATTTTCAACGGTCTCTACGTCTCGTGCCGATTTATCGCTGGCTTCGCACCAAGCGCGTAGCGTCTTCATCAGTAAAACAAGCCGTCGCGACTGACATGTTAGCGAGACGAAAGCCGCATTAGTCGGTCGCATCTGTCAATAATTATTATCACGGGTGCGCAGTGCGTGCCGCGTTTCGCAGACGGCCGCTGCATGCACGTTATCTGAGAAAACACGAGGCGAGCGATATCAACGACCCGTAGATATGACGCGATGGCGAGAGAGAATGGAATGAGAGAGCTGTTGAGAGAAAGAGAAAGAGAGAGACAGAGAGAGAAAGGGAGGGTGTCGGAGAAACGGAGAAAGAGGAGAGTTTCACGAGACGATGAAACGGTTTTCGGGAACTTCTTGGTCGTGGTTACCGTGTGACGTGCGTTTTGTTCGCGGGCAATAGTAATCAATGTCACGATAATTTATCGTAAAAGAGCAGTAAGTCATTGTCAAGCTACCGAGAGACGTGTAACAGTCTTCTCTACTCTTCCTGAGGTAATTTTAGATAAATTAACTGCGCGACAACGAGAAATATGTATTAGATTCATGTTTTCCGATAATATTCAAGCATTGATCATTTTCAGATTATGTACGGTCAGTGAGTCAAGCTTTGAGTTGGGAAACAAATAAAATCTTAGTTGCAATCGAATTTTCGTTTGGAAAACTTCGGTCTTCGCGAGCGATCGCATTACCTTTCCGAGGAGTTACAACGAGAGCTCTAAATTGATCCTGTCGATAAGAGAAAGAGTCTGCAGTCACGCGAGCCGGCACTCATCCGGAATACCTTCTCGATTAGTTCGATATATTTTAATAATGATGACTCTTCTGTTTAACTTTCACTTGAATCCCTTTACATTTTACCATTTCGAAAGCGCTACTAATACACCGTTGATTCTATACAGCGACGCTTATTATTCTAATGGGAATAATAGAGTGTATATATATATATAAAACATCAGAACAGCTCACCTCTCTATGAATTATACGACTGATATTGGGCTTTGTAAGAATACAATTACAGAAAATACAAAACGGCTAATGTTACCCTAACATTATGATTACATATATACTTTATGTAATACCTAGATATGGAAATATTTTATTTTGCCACATAAAATGTTTTCAATCCAATATAATTTAAGAGTTAATATCTCCGTGAATCTCTGTAGACCTACAGATTATAGTTAATATTATTTGCGGATGTAGCGGAATGTGACTCTGCAAGTTCATAAATTCATTGCAAATTCCGAATTGAATTGCAAGATAACGATAGCTCCTTGGCGCTTTTATTCGCAGTTCATCTCGTAATTCTCGTTAATTCCGACAGTTTGGCGCTGATTTGTATAAGCGACAATTGCGATAACGGTAATAAATGTATTTGCATGCGTAGCCTTGACGAAAGACGCATCTTTGCGGCTTGTAGACGTTGGAGTTTACCGATCATTATACCGTGATCATTAAAC
Organism: Tetramorium alpestre; assembly: GCA_021460005.1. Classification (NCBI taxonomy): domain Eukaryota; kingdom Metazoa; phylum Arthropoda; class Insecta; order Hymenoptera; family Formicidae; genus Tetramorium; species Tetramorium alpestre. Next base: position 119,931 of record JAJVSH010000168.1, on the reverse strand, counting down.
ATTTTGCCGTCTGTCTGCGCGTATTTGCATAAACACAAATTATGTAATTAATACTAATAATGGTAGACGTGCAATGAATATACATGAAACGGATAAACAATTCGTATGATAGTTGTGACGATAAAATTTTGAACTTTGTGCTTCTCGAACTGAGACCAGAATTTCAAATTGGATTTTTGCTTTCAATCTATATTTTACTTGTTTCCCTAAATATAAGATGTTTATCAACCAATAAAAGAAAAAAAAAATGGAATTTTAATTTATGAGAATTAATGGAAGAACAATATTGATTTCTTCACCGTTATAATGCTATGATTTTTATTAAGCTATAAAAAAGAATATAAAAATAAAATTGATCGGTACATTAATTATCATGTCTGATGATGAGATTGTTAGTTATTTAGAGTTAGAGATTAGTAATTTTTTTAAATAATTTTCTAACACATTATTTTATTGTAGTAGTTAACTTTGTTAGTTAAAAAATATCGCAATGTCATATTTATTAAATTTAAATTTTAGTAAAGTTACATGTTTTAACTGCGCGACATATGCTCTGAAAACAAAATACATCATAGAAAATGATTTTTTAATTTTTTAAAATTCATGTTATATAATATACAGTTTATTAAGAGAAGACAAATATAATGCAAAAGAGGAATTTCTATATCACAAATCTGTGTCAGTTAAATATCATAACGTCAATAGTTTCACAGTTTCCTAGCAGACATTAAACATTCCATAAACTCTCTATCGTTGAAATCGTTGTTTAATTTCACTATTGCGTAGATTTACCATTGTGAACATGCGATCGACTTTTTTCTATTTGCATTTCGCAAAGCCAACCGTGTAGCGCAAAATGCCGTGAATAAATGTTTATTGATGGCTCGTGCGAGTGAATCTGGTGACAAACTAACAATTCACTTATGTAACGTGTAGATACACGCACGCACGTAAGGCTGCACATCCACATTAAACGAAATTATCAGCTTGTCATGATACAATCGAACGACAACATCGTCGCGCGAATCGTGAAATATTAACACGTCAGAAATATTATCACGTGCTTCATATTACAAACGAAGATCTCGTGAATCGTTGATTGCGAGCGAAATGAAGAGAATCATCACTAATAGTGATGAGTCGCCTACACGCTGCGAATAATACATTTCGACTTGTCATTATTCATTATGACGAAAATTTAGCCTCTTTTTCTCTTATCAGTGATTTAAAATTAGTTTGTAATATGAAAGTAAGTAATTACTACGGCCAGATCTCTTTGCAATAATGTATTTTTTGTTACTTTTTCCTTCTGCTTTTCTTTCTCTTCTTCATTTTTTAATTTGAGTTTAAAAAAGTTTGTTTTTTTTCTTATAAATATTATTCTTCTAAATATTAAATATTTCTAAATCTATATGTTTATCATAAATAGCAGATTTAGATTGCTTTAAAATAAATATGTTATATATAATATTTTTATTCATTTGGCATTAATCTCTTTATTTTTTGTATTAACAAACTGTTTTATCCGTGTTGTTGTCGTGTCACTTTTCGATTTGAACTGCCAGAAATTGCCACAAGTAGTATTCTTATTGCAAAGCAAGTAAACACGTAGGAAAAAATTGAGCTCGAATATTTATGACAATTATTCTTTCGGTTATTATCATAAGTTTATTCATATTTACAATTAAAGTCGTGAATAACGGTATTTAAATTAAAGCAGATTTAATTTCAACGAGAAGGATTGCAAAAATCTTAAAATACATCTCATAGATTGTTCAAGATCGTCTTTCTTTTCTACTCTGGCGAATATGGTAAGCCCGAGTTAATCGATGTCGTCAACGACCATTAGTTGCGGGTCCGCGACACAAAGCGATCTGGCCGGATTCCAGGAGCGTTTCTGGCGGAGAGGCGCCGGTTTTATTGTCTCCCGATGAGGCTTTGCCCACGCTTGATTCACACGCGACGCTTAATCGACGTGCCTTGGCCGCCACTGCGCTGTTCGCAATCATGCTCGGTAATGGAAACCCGCGATTTCTTTTCATTCTTTTTCTTTCGTATCACGTTTTTCTTACCGATGAGAAATTGCCGAATAAAAATGACGATTCGCAGAAAAATTTATATATGAAAATTAGAGAGAGTATTATTTAATTTTCGCATTGATCATCTCATCGGTGTTTCGATCTTTATATCGCTTTGAATGAGATGTCAGTTCGACACATATATGGGGGGGGGTTTCTTACTCAGATGCGATAATCGTGGAGGGATGAAACAATAAAATATCGATGCTGCATTTCGACAATTTCTAGTTACACACGCGATGTTAAGCAGATCTGTGCTCTTCGCTTAGATAAACGCGGACACAGCGTCGATAATTTCTATCCCGGAGCGTCGACCAATTACGAATTATGCACGCGTGCGGAAGCCCGGCCTATCGTACGGCCGGATCGAGCGCGAAAGAACGGGCCGGAGGGATTCTAGAACCCGGTAACTGGCAGGTACGGGAACGAAATTGACGTCGTTTAAAGATATAATGCAAACGCGCGCGATCCCGCCACTATTATCGAATGAACCTCGGTCATTGCATGCGATCACCGGTGCGATCGCAAAATGCACGCGCGGAGCTTTTACGCTTCGTGCTTTTAAGTGCGCGATTTTTGCAGCTCGTCAGCCACGTGTAATCGTTGCCGCGAGGCCGGTCGCGTTTACGATAAATATTATGTCGCGTACGCCTCGAGTCGCGTGCATTTTTGTTCATCGATGTATTTCGCAGTTAATGAAACACGTAAGCGTAATGTGCAATCAGGAGTTCGAGGATTAAACAGCTAATTCACGAGGCACATTAAATACGCGTCACACTTGTGATACTTTTAACACTCAATAACTTATACGATAATCGTTTATGCATTTTAAAATAATGTGTTTAAAACGCTTGAAATCGAAGTGTCAAGGAGGTTTGAAAGAACTAAACTGTTAATTAAAAGATTATATAATTATATAGATATTGCACAAATTTAATAATACATTAGTAACGAGATATTAATTTTGAAGATGATTTTTCAGATTTGATGACGGCAAAACGGAGTAATTATCTTTTAATTACACATCGTATTTTATTTCGGAAGCAAAAACAATGAGACGAATTTTATCTGTCTTGAAAAAAGGGCCAACATCGCTCATGGTAATGATATTGATCATGCGAAAGTCTCTTTAGGCTCATGCTATTGTTTTTTATGTCGACAGACGGAATAATTCCGGTAACTATTTGCTATTTCCCATCGTGAATGCACTAACTCGCTCAGGTAGGACTCTTGCACGCGATATCATCGGTCACTATAACACGCGAGTGAAAAGCACGCGGTAAGCACCTATCGAGCCGAATGAGAGTCGGAGTCTCGTAATCGACCGTGGTGCCCCGCAACGGGCACCCACGCACATACGCGGGGCACGTGTGCTTGCCCTTACATCGCATTTATATCCCATCCTTATCGGCAACGGCAAGTACTTAAGGGAGTGTTAAATACGGGTTCGAAAAGGGTAAAAAAACGACGCGCGCTCGACGCCGTCTGGCCGAGAACCTCTTTCACTACTTTCGATTCATTTTTTTTTTTTCCCGAACACCTAAGATTGACACAAGCTCTACGCAGAAGTGATTAACACTCATTGACATATCGATTTGTTGCGTTAACACGTTATAAAATAAACGAAATAAATTTAGGTTAATTTAAATTTATATGAAGCATAAATTTTCAATTTTCTCTCAAACTTCTTATATCTGATCTACGCGTTTTCGTTTAATTTTTGACGGATAATAACAACTGATAAATCATGATAATTTAATAATAATAACCTGATAATTGATTAATAAAACCTTCTTCAGTAATATTCCTCTGTTTTTCATATCAAAATGTAGCTCGCATTTGGAAAGTCCAATTATCAAGATGGGTGATAAAAGCGATTATCGTTAATTATTAAGGCCTGTGATCAGAAATATGTTTTATAAAAATCTCGAGATAAAACTCGATCATCTGACAAACGTTACGTTCTCACGTAAAGTACAAGATTCACACATCTACTTGGCAAATATAATTATTTTGCAAAATAAAATTGTGCGCTGGCTATACTTCAATTTTGATTAATGAACACACGTTGTCATGAATTTCCATCAAGTTTTTTTCCAAAAGGCGCATAAACTCGCTTCTTGCGCCGATCCCCATTATGAGTGTTATCGTGTGCTGCGCGGCTCATGAATTTTAATCGGTATTATATCTGAAAAGCGCGTTTCTCTCTCTCTCTCTTGATGCACTTCACCTTGCCTCGCTTCATCTACGAGCGACTCGTTCGCAATACACTTCGCTGTAAGATAGTGTATCCGCTTGAAAGTCAAAACCGGGTTTACCGCAAGATAAAGAGCTGTTGCATCATATATACGGTGTCTCTTGTTCAATAGGACAGGCGATAATGGGATCGAATGGTTGTCGTCGCCTCTGATAGGACAGTGTTACAATTCGCATGAACAATGTCACAAGATAAAAATTTTTTTAGGGAGATTTGTCTCGTCGAAATTTTTATTATTCCTACATTTTAACGATTATAAATATTTAATTTTCAGTAGTTATCGAATTTTGAAGTTTTTATGAATATAATTAGAATCAGCTTCGATAATTAATATCCTTTTTTTTGTTAGTATTTTAAATATGATTAAGCTTTGATTAGTAATATTCGTAACATATATGAGTCCAAAAAAATGTCTTTAGTTCTAATTAATTAAAATTGATATTTATTTTTTATATCAGATGGGATACTTATACCAAATTAAGTATAAAGAATATTATTACTATATTTCTTCAATTTTTTCTTCAATTTTCTTCTTCAAGGTTTCTTCAATTAATTTGAAGCCGAGTTTTTCAGAGAAAATTTAATTACTACTATAATTTTGATACTTTTCCAATTTTCTGTATTAAGCGTCTTAATAGGTAATTATTTATTTCTATCTAATAATTAATAGTTAATTTGTGCAAAGTCATTTATTTTCAACCGCTTATAATTCAACGAAACCTTTCCAGACCGTTTGTCAGAAACTGACATTTTATCGAGTTGGAATACCTTTTTCTTTTAGATCCTCCTCAGAATCCCCGGGTTCGTAGATGCAGTTTTCCAACACGTTTAAAAGCCATCCAATTTGTGGGCAACGCGATTTCGCGGCCGGTTCTTCGAGGTCGCGAGTGCGCTTTAAGGCCATAAGTGGCTGGTGGCTAGCGCGGCAGGTCAATAAGCCTCACTCTTAGCCAGATAAAACGCCCCTTTCCCTCGCTCTCGCGTGTTCAGCTCTTGAATGTGTGTGAAACGGCGCTTTTGCGATTTTAACCCTAGGAATATGCCAGATTGTCCCTTTCGCTGCGCTCTCGTATTGCGATTTTTTTATACCAGTAAAATTATTGTCATTCATTTTGAGAGTTATATCGATGATTTACATAGTTCTTGCTGCGTTATCCACGATCTCAATGTGGATATGCAAATAAAATCTCTTTCGCATTAAATCAACTCTAAAGGATATTTCGCGCTTGCTTCCTATACGTTAGATTATATTTCTCAGTATAACGTGTGAAAATGTGTAACCGCGAATGACGAGCGAAAGTCGTAACTCGTGTAAATTGCAACCGGATGATTGGTCCATCGGGAGAACCCATTGCGCGAAACGGACTTTATCGACGCGGAACGAAGAGCGTTGTAACTTCTCCTGGATCTCCTGGCGGTCCAGCTCGTCTCTTCCTCTCGATTTCCCGCCGCCTCCCGTTCTTCCCTCTTGCCGCGCGTTCGTCCCCGTTTCTCTACCTTCCTTCTCCCTTCTCACTCTTCGATTCCGGCGGCGTGTTCGTGTCACCCACACGAGGACAGACTCCTCGTTCGCAGGCACGATCCGAGTCGTCTCAGTCAGAGCTGAAGCCTGCAAGCAGGTGCGCTGGATGCATTCTGTGCATTCCACTGGGTTCTCGTCCTCATCCAGCATCACACGTCGGTCTGCTCCACCTCCTGCGCGCGTGTCCTTCCTTCGCTTCTCTCTCTCTCTCTCTCTCTCTCTCCCCCTCATCCGCACATTCTCTCCACGTTCTCCGTGTATGTCTCGCCCTCTTTCTTCCACTCTCTCGTCTCTTTCTCTTATTTCGGAGCGCGTTGCAATCGGGCTTTTTCCATGAAGATCTACGGTTTCCTCTCCGACGAATCATCACCGGCAATCGTTCTCCCCGATGCCGCTGATGATCGCAATTTCGCGAGTGAAACGCGATGCCGAACGATTTCTCGAATCGCGATATCTCGCTCGTCACCAAGCTTCTTGCGCTTGATAACGTGTGCCCGTGACGTGTGTTATCGATTTTTAAAAGACGCCAACAGATAATGGTACATTTTCCGCGCGGGTATCGTTTGAGGAATGAATAAGCGCGATGAAGATGTTGTCATATTTGCGGCATCTTGAAACTTATCGATTCTGATATTACGATTTAATGCGAACTGATACTTGAAATTGATATGTTATCTATAGAATATCTTCATTAAACACGCTGCTTGAAGTAATGTGACGATAAATGTGAGACCATATGAGATAAGCAAGATCTGCAAGATAACGAATAGACTACTATGATATCGTAATATGCTTGAAAAAAATAACCAAAAATTTTTTAAATGCTTGTAATGATATCAATATCGGGTCGGAGATTTCTTTTTAATTATTCCGCAAGTATGAAAAACGAATCTGTTGTTTCTCAAACGAACATTACGATGAAAAATAATTTCTAGTTTTTTCATAGATTTATTATAATTTGAATCATCTTAAAAATATTTTGTAAAATATAAAACTACTTTAGTAAAAGAATCATTTTACTTCTTAATGTAATACGTAAACGTATAACAGTATTTAATTAAAAGACGATCGCTTTACGCGAGCGCTCCGTAAAGCCGAGACTCCCGAAATACATTTCGTATGCAAACGACTCAACAATAGGAAATTAGTATTTTCCACCTGCTCGCGACAGATCCCGAAAGTAACTCGTTCCATGCCAGTCACGCGCGTTTCAGTAACAATTAACCGAGTGTCGGGCCCGGGTCTAAAGGCAAGGACATTTGCATGTATAGAAGCGCACAGGAATTACTCGCTCGGGGCGCTGTATTTGTTCCAACCGCCCGCGCCAGTTGGGTCGTCCGCAAATTCATCGCCGTGCGTATTTTCTAGAGCAAACGTGAAGTAGTAGCCCGAGGCTGCCCGCCGTGGTGACCAAACATGGCTTAGACGGGTTTTGTCATTACGAGCGACAGCGAACGATGTTCCACAGTCACGGATTCTCGCGACGTCTACGGTAAACACGGCTAAATTGTTCCGAGATTCTCGCTGAAGTTAAATTGAAACGATTTTATCGATACGTCAGAATTTTCTGATAAAATTAATTTTATCAAACCAATTTTATTGGAAAATTTATTTATGAAAATTGCATGGTGCCAAATATTTCTGAAAAATGTAAATCTAAGATCGTCTTTTCAAGCTGGTAATTCTCGTGTAAATTTGAGAGCAACGCACAATTTAACTAAAATTGCACGACTGAAAAATAAATATTTTACATCTTTATACATATTAAAATACTTCTCGCGTCTCTGCGCAAAATGCAATAACGTAGTTGAAATTTGTTCCGAGACTTGCCATCTGTGTGGATGCGACTTTCTCGTCGGAACCTTCATAATCGAAGATGCTCGTCAACGTCGGATTCTAATTATTGCAAATCCAATTTCGCTTCCTTTTTCCAAGCGGCAGGTTAGCCTATAAAAGGAGGAAAAGAATCCGCAACTGGTACCCTGCCACTCGCAACGTACCATGTCGCGGCCTTATCTAGCGGCCGGCTCTGCGCGGCGCGGCGCGACGCGTCGCGCTCGACCCTTGCGAACGCGTTGTGCATCGTCGCGTAATTATAGTCGACGGCGGTAATTGCTCTCAGGAACTGGGAAGCAGTTTGAGTTCTACGTATCGCGGGGCAAGAGTAAACTCGGCAAACTCACTCGCTCGCTTGCCTCGCGAATAGCTGTGTTCGAGCGTGTAGTCGACGTGGAGTCGACGCGCGACCGATGCGTGCATTTCCATAACGCATTCCCGAAAGCATTCCCGTCATGAGAGCGCACGTCGTCATGAGATATGCACGTGCTTCGCACCGATCCCCTAATGGAAAACCGATAAGCCGCACGCCTGCCTACACGTCAGTTGATTAATTCCACGTTTTTCGTGATTAGATTTTAATCATTCGCTTAACGTCCCTTCCGATGTACGAATGCGAATCAGGACGATGTAGAATACGATCATTATCACGTATTGGAAATATAAAACTACGCGAAACGTCTACTGTTACTTTATGTAACATTTTTATTACTAACGGTTAAACTTTTGGAGATTTTCCGTGACGTAGAATTTATTTCGAGCGTAACTCAATGCACATTACATTTTCTTTTGGCGGAAAAATGAAAAGTTTCGTGATTTACGCATCATAATTCACGATATTAATTATGTGTTGATTAAAAGCGTAATTGTCTCACAATTGCATGAACAGATAATCTACCACAACTTACAAGAAAATTCTGCAATCGTCGTTTTCCCATACATACGTGTGTAGGTACTCTGTGTAGGTATATTACCACATGTTTTTGCCCTACTTGAATTTTAATATTGTTTCCGCCGCCTTTTCTTCTCTGATATGTCCCAATTTGTGACATTTCTTCATTTGGTTGCGAAACGCGAAACCACCGGGTACAAATTTATGACGCGGCGTCACGACACTGTGACGAGTTGTACAATAGAAAGTTTTCAGCGCCACGTGCTCACCTACAAACGGGGAGCGTGATGGATATATGCATGTGCAATAAACGTAACATACGTGCATAATACGCGTAATATACGTGTGTAACACACGCGATAAATGCACGTAATACGCGCGTAATATATGCGCGCATAATAGATACAGTGCGCGTATATAATATACACGATAAATAATATCCGGGATACAGAGGGTGTATGTATAATGTTCGCGTATAATAAGCGTAATATATGCGTGAATATATGATATACTCACGACACACACGGTAATGCATATACATCGAGTCGTAGTCCTAAGAATAGAGCCCTTCGATTTTCTTCGGCTATTCTAGCAGCTACCCTCGGTATGGCCGTATTATACGGGGTGTCTCTTAAGTGTACGAAGAGCCAAGTTACGCGGTGGTTTCGTGACGACGCGACGTTAGACACAAGCAATTTCCGTCATAAATTGAGAGAAACAGTTTCGGAGTTTCTGAAACTATTAAAGTCGTCGGTGTGCTTTGTTTCGCATCGTTTAACATACGATTCGGTTGTTTCGCTGAAATTTTCACAAATTTTCGCGTTTCGGGATCGTAAATATCAGTGGAAATTTCCATGCGTTTTTCTTGAGCTTATGTCAAGGATTAAAAGGAAGCTCCCTGATGGAGAGACGCGATAAAGGTCTAAAATAACAAGATGAGGGAGCGACGATAGGACGTCGGTACGATAGACGATGGACGATGGACGAGATAGGTATTCTCTCTACTTAGACTCAAGGACAGTTCTGAAGAATTCCTAAGGTCTTCGTTGTGGAAAAAACTATGAAAAATATGTTGAAATTAAAAGTTAAAAATATCAAAAGTTAAATTGTAAGAAATACGTAAAAATTATTTTAATTTTTAAAGCCAAGAGGGATATATATATATATATATATATATATATATATATTTCATAGTTTGCAGTTTCTCCATAAGATAAAAGGTCTGAAGAAAATAGAACACTCAAAAATTAATCAAGTTATCTCCCTGCTTATCTGCTTCTGTTTAGAATTTAAAACGTTCGCTCTCCTCGCGATTTTAATCCTTAAGCGTGTATTTTGTATACATGTATTTCTCTTCTGAAGCTGTATATTCTTATCTCAAAGTAATTGCATCTCATGGTGTAATTATACTCCCGATAATATCTTAACGTAATTTATAACTCAGTCAACGAGAAACCGCTGTTTCATCATCTTTCGCGCGTTATAAAATGCGTTCCCTATTTTGAAACAAATTTAAGTTGTATATAGATAACAAGAGGAATATCTGCGTATTTAATCTATAGATAACGATCGAAATAAGGACGTATCCACGGATTCTCTCCCTTGTGTACGCTTAGCTGCGGCTATTAATAACGCTTAATCTCCCTCGGAAAAAAAGAGACCGATCCCGTTTTCCGAGGGGCCTATTATCTGTCTTGCGAGGCTCGTCTCCGATTCGCATAATTCGGTTTAGGCCTGCATTAGGTCCGACGTTTATCCGACTTCGCGATGCTCGTAAAAACGCGCTCATCGCTGGCGACCACGGAATTTACGAGCGTAACTGGCCCTTTCCCTCCATATCCTCTCTTTCTTTTTGCTCTTCCTCTCGTTCCTTCCCTTTATCTTGCGAAAATTGTTCGAAAATACGAGAGGGCAGGAACGAACGCGATCTCCTTTGGTATCGCTCACTGCATGTCAGTTTCTCCATGTGTTTAACGCGTATCGTAATAATATGTTGTATGAGATACGTGATCATTATACGTGTTTTTATACGAGGTATTTTTAACAAAATTTTTAATAAAATTTTACAAAAATTATTCAAAAATGTGTCGTGGATTTTATCAAAGCGCGAGTTTACGCATTTCTTGTGTTTCAGTAAAATGTGGTTTTAAAACTGGACGAAAAAAGCAATTCGTGTATCATAATAGAGAGAAACTAAATAACTTCGTAACTCGTCCGTTCCTATTTTGCACGGTATCTTCTAATTCAAGATATAAAGCAGAATATTAATGTTTACGAATACAAAACGCCCGCAGCCGCACCGGCAAATAGCTGGTGACAGCTGATAAGGATGTTTCGCCTCAAGTATCAGAACTTGCAGACGTCTCGATAAAATGTGACGCCCACCTGAGCGTACGTTCAGAAGCGAGTACGATCGACAATGATTCCTACCACTTGTTGCAATGGAAAATTAGTTCCCCTTCCCTCTAGAAACGTCGGAGGACTCATTGAAAAGGGATTTCGAAGGAATTCTCTTCATTTTCTATATACCTACGATGTTCAAATTCAGCCAAGTGCTCATTGTATTCGTAGCTTCTCTTTTCACAGCGAGCGACGGCATGCTTTTATTTCATCGTGAAAAAAAGCTGGGTAGTGAAATAGCAATTGCTGTCACGATCTTTGTCAGTCTATTATTGTTATATTTTGCTCTTTATTTCTTTTCACATTGTGGTTTAAATAATGCTGTTGAATAAAGTAAGAAAGAGAGAGAGAGAGAGTCTCGTGATATGTATATTGGGGTATGCAGACTATTTGCCACTTGGATTACGCGGGAACATTCTCATAGCTGTACTTTTGCGAGTTCATGCGAAACGTAGAGAACTGGCGTGCGCGTCGTTTAGACTGATCGCTTAGGGTTATTGCTTAGATAATGCGCTCGCGCGCATAACATGGTCACCGCGCTTAATCGTGGTCATTGAGGCTTTGTTTGCGGATAGCTACTATCACCCGATGGTCTCGCCTCGCACTCGTCGTGCCTACGGCCATTTTGCATTCGATAACGATACCTCGAGCAAGCCCGAAGCGGACCTGAATTTACGGAGCGCGTGCGATAACGGCGGACATTTTTATGGCCCGCATGTACATAAAAAAGTAAGAGAAAAATTACGCTGTTAAACCAGTGGAAAAAACAAGGATCGACAGCATTGTCCTTTCGATCACGCTCACCGTTTGTCAATTTCTTACATGTAGCATATTCGCTTTTGAGATAATTTTTCGATAATATTTCGTACCGCTGAATTTTTATCGTGAACTTATCGCGTCAGCTGAAACTTTATACTGAATTTTATTTATCAAACGCGAGATAAAAATTAGAAAATTATATTTAATACGATAGATATATGATGAACTATAAATATATCTATAAATATATTTATTACTGCAAAGTGACGTATTTAGAAACCACTCTATATTCGGGACGGCTAAAGCAATCTCTTCTTCAAGATTGCTTTTAAAATCAACCGAAGATTATGCAATTTAGACAACGAATTGTTTAACTGCCTTATAAATGACTGATTTATTATAAAACTTCCTTCTACAAATTCGAATCCGTAAATCCGGGAATATAAGCGTCTCAGCTGCCTGTCTCGAATACGTGTGGATCCTTTCGGGAGGATGGGAGTGAAACGGGAGTGGGAACTAACCTAAGATCCGGCGAGTCGATGAGGACGGCCGAGTGCGGTTCGAGTTATTGATCATCGTTGCATCCGATGCACCCCTGCCTTGCTGCAGGTGAACCCGACTAGCCGCGCACCCTGCATTACGCGGCACGACGCGGCGGCGTTGCGACCTCAGATTTTTCGTCGGCGCGAACATGGAAATGTGAATCCTTCGCGATCTTTACGATCAGCTTTATGGCTCCTACTTTCTCGTTACCCTACTGCTCCTAGCAATTTTTATTTTTCCCTTCGGCCGTTTTTATCTGTCCCGGAAATGGAAGAGGCGGGCACGCTTCCCCTTCATGCAGGAGCGAGGCGTTGAACGAGGTGTGAAATCTTTCACCTTTCGCATATAGCATTCCGTGACGAATGTAGAGTAAAATGCAAATTCCGTCCGTGCATTGGAGATAGTACGCTTAAATTATAATCGCGACGTAATATGTATATATTATAT
>JAJVSH010000168.1:49246-107147 GCA_021460005.1 Tetramorium alpestre | reverse complement strand
TAATATATATTATATAAATAAGAATATAAAAATTACGTTAAAGAAAATGGCATAACTTAAAAAATTACTAATTACAAAAATTAATTCAATTAATGTCCAATTCTACTGACATATCCAACGAGCTCTTGCACATTTCTACATTCACGATGACGCTTGATGTCACGTGCAAGAGTGCTTTAACGTCCGACCTTTCCTCGCTGTGAGTGTCCAGTCGATTTGCTTGTATTTTGACGCGCGTACGACAGGCTGTATACGAAATGAAAAATGCAAAAGCCGTGTGGGACATGACGATAAACGTCCGCCATGTGTGCAGTAAGCTGCGTTTCAAACCTTGATATTTACCAGTAGTACAGTTTCCGGCTTCTATAAAATTAATACAGATACTATGATGTGGGTGTGCACGTGGATTTATATGAGAGTTAAATCAATTTTTGTGTCTAAAGAAAAATGATTCAATTTTTCTCCGCAAGTTTAATAAAAATTATAATTTATAATGAATAGAGAGAATAGATAAGCGTAGTTTGTTTAATAATTTATACAATTCCGTAAGTTTGGTGGTTGTTCGAGAAATTTGATAGATTCAATTTATCATTATTTTTCCCGGGCGCATATAAAATAATGTAATTATATCTTTCTACACAAATGAGGAAATGTTATTTTTAAATTATCTAGTTATAATACAGAACTGGATTATCGGATTACTTACGGAGGCACTTGGTTGTATTCAGTAATGACTTTGTCACTTTTATAATATTTCTCCTTTATCACTAATTTAATGATATGTTTTCCTACTGAACTCTATTAATTTATTACAAATTTCTCTCCCCTACTTTTAATTTAAATAGCGCGTTTCAGCATAAAATTAACAGTTCCAAGAGTTAAATCGATACGTGACGGAAACAGTATCTTTCGCCATTCGGCGAAAGGCACAATTACCCGACAATAGCGGTTGGCAGTTTATTCACTGCACCATTTACTCCATTTTAACGTACGGCAGTGTCGCGCGCGCTCCAACCTTGCGTCTAAATTTTCTAAATGCTTCTCAGCGCACGTGACATTCCGTGGGGAAATGGACGGTATCACCGAGGAGCGTCTGGCGCGTGGCTTTCGGACTCGCGTGAAATTCGCCGGGCGTATTGATCCAGCTTGCGATGGACACGCCGTATACATTCCGTCGGTTATGCGGCCCTCATCGATCCGTTGTCTTTCTCCCCGGGTTTCCCGGCCGCTGCCTTCCTGCCTTTTCGTTTCCCGTTGTGCCGACGCCGCCGGAGCTGCTTAAGGTGCTTAATGAAGGAACGATAATTGAAATTTGTTTTCCCGCGGGACAATAAACAGCGGCGACGCGACCCCAGACCCCAGACCCTTCTTTCTCTCTTACTCTCCGTCTCTCGTTTTTCTTCCTTCAATTTCCGCGGTTATCGACAATATCACGGTTAGCGACATCGCTCTCGCATCCGATCGCCGGATCGTATTTATATTAACAGAATCTTATTGCGTATCTCGGGCGCTTGCCGATGACTGTGACCTGCAAACTGTCGCAGCTGGAATCTCACAAGCTCACAATCTGAAATTATAAAATTACTTGTTGTTAAATTTTATTTTTTATGTGCATCCGATTATTGGGAGAGATATAGGAAAAAAAAAATTGAATTATGAAATAATATGGTAAACGTTTTCTGCATGTGACCTGATATAATATTTTATATATTCAATTTATTATTTTATATTATTTTTCATTTGCCATTATTTGCCTATTATCCCTTTGTTTATTAAAAACAGTTTTGTGCTTAGAGAGGGTATTTTTTCCATTTTAATATTGTTTCTGTATGTTTACAATGGGGAAAAAGCGTAAATGAATTGTAGTTTTATATCGTCACGAACCAGCACGGAACAGATATTTGATACACACGTTGCGCTATCGAGTCTTCCGTGAAAATGGCAACTGGTAAATTGCATAAGTACATATTTATACGATTGTCGATATTGTCGATATTGTCGAGTTTAATAACTCAAACAAGAAAAGTGTATATCATTGGTAATGCTTTTTTCCAATATCTCGATATCTCCCTCGTCACATTTTTCTCAACCGACAGGACAAAAGACTGTGCTATTTGATAAAGTAATGACGTGCAAATTAATTAAATTATTTAATGAATGATATAAACTAATGATTATGCAATGAGAATTGTAATTCGAATATTACAAACAAAATTCATGAATTCGTTTGTGTACGTATTTTCTAAACAAGCAGATTAATAGCGTGAATGTGAATATTGAAACTCAAATTGTGCGTAGGAAAACTAAATACATATAATGTAGCGAAATGCGTTCGCTAAGTTGCAGATTAGTGCAGCAGATTAAATCGAGGTAAATTAGATCCTCGAACATGCAAACGCTGGAATGTTTCTCCGATAAATATTCAACGGTATCAATAGTATGTGATAATCATATATCTAATGATCCATTAAATTTGGTAGCGGCGGCCTGAATCTGTTTCTAGCTGAATAGAGATTTGATATTGTTAGACGAGTTGTTTATTAGAATTAATTAGTATAACGCAATTTCGAATACACGGCAACAATGCGTTAATAATGTATATTCTGTATTATTACTGATGCGGCATAATTTTCGTTATGCTTAACATTTTTAACTAAGCAGCATGGGAAGTTTTATGCTGCCGCTTTAACAAAATGTGGAAAAGAGCGACATGATTTCATTATGCAAAACGAGATACCCTGAATGTGCCGTGTAACTTCTTTCAGCTCATTTTCTTTTGTGAGAAAAGACAAGCGTTTTAATATACATACATGAGTGTTAAATTGCGTATACTTGCGAATTTAATTGTTTGCAAATCGTGTCACTTTACCTTACTCCGATTGTTTATATTTAAATACATGAAAACGTGGTTAACGGATCTTAGAACTGAACTTTTTTATGGCTCTGTGTATGTCATAAACAATACGCAGAAACGTTTACGTTAATAAGAAACAACTTTTTCGTTTTCTGCAACATCTTTCGTTTCTTCGTAAATCGATGCAGAGGCGGATAAGAGATACGACGACGAAACGACAACCCTGGGGAAAAATGTCACGGTAGCTAAATATATCGCGTGGCTCGGACAGGAACTCGGAACGAAAAGTGCGCTACATT
Source organism: Tetramorium alpestre (assembly GCA_021460005.1). Lineage (NCBI taxonomy): Eukaryota > Metazoa > Arthropoda > Insecta > Hymenoptera > Formicidae > Tetramorium > Tetramorium alpestre. Next base: position 103,994 of record JAJVSH010000168.1, on the reverse strand, counting down.
CGTTCGTTTCCGCTGAGGACAAAAATGGTGCACTCTGTTTGCGTTTCTTTTTCCTTTCTAAACCAAACGTTTTCTTTTTGCGTTTACGAATTGAAACGGACAATCATCCAAGACACGATTTCTGTTTATAATGCGCGTATCCGTTATACTCCGCGCATTTTAATAAGTTTATCAAAATGCACGCGGAATATTTTTCGTGAAGGGATAAGAAAGGCTAATAGTGTGCCGAGCGGCATTGCACGGACGTGTTTCAGGACTTGTTTCTCGAAACGTTCCTTTCGAGATTGAAACAATCGGCGAAGGATCAAATTATTGATATTACGATGGAAACGAAGCTTATTGCTGTTTCCACGTAGGCGAGGCGAAGCGAGGCGAGGCGTTCGAAGGATGTCTCGCGAAGTTTCCGTTTGATATGGCTAATTACTTGCCCCGTCCTCGGATGCTAACGAGTTATCTTTAGCACTTTTGTTTCGCGCGTAAACTTTATTGCTTCGCGCCACTCCACGTGCAATATTAACGAGAGCCATCGCGCGATATGAAACTCAAGTACGTTCCATGACGGTTATACAGTAGTTTTCCCGGCGTTTTGTTGACAATATCCTACGAAGTTCTAAGCGAGATACAAGGGAGAGATTATTTTCCAATTAAAAAATTTTGAGATATAAAATCCGAAGTAGAAAAGTTCTATTCTATTCTATTATTGTTTGTAATTTCCATTTGTACATGAAAATCTTTGCTAATTCTTTTGTTTTGAGAGCTTACCCGCTCTTTTGTCTTTTTACTCCAAACTGGGATAAATATGCAGGAAATATAATGCAATTTGTTGATGGTGGTTATAGCGTTATTTATTTATGCCGTTATACGGTTCCTCCTTTGCTCGACTTTACGAGATCGCAGTCATCTCGTCGCGTTTCGCGTGTAAAGACCGACGATATGTCTTCTTTCGTTTCTCGTCTGGCAAGTAAGAATGGCCTTCTTTTTCTTTTCCCTTGTATTTCCGCGGCGCACAAAGGAATCTGATTTTCCGTCGTAAGTGACGCGACTTCTCAGAACGCAAGAACGAGAGTCACTACGCTTTCCTTCATCATACGCGCTCAACTTCGCCAATTATTTCTAACTCTCTCCATCGCCGTCTTCGGCGCGGCCAAGACGGCCTTTGATTTTTACGAAACGTGCAACTCGCGCGCAGATAAGGAATTTTCCGTCATTGTGCTCGCATGCCGCGCTGTAGGCGCCGCATTAAGTTTCGCAATATCGTTTGCCTTAAAGGCTCGCGCATAAAATGATTAAAGCAAAAAGAGTGGGATTTGATAACAAGGTTTCTCTCTCATGATATCAAGATTTTTTCGTAGTAAAAATTTGAAAGATTTGATTGCGAAGTTCTTTCTATCTAATTTTTTATTGGATAAATAAAGAAGATAATATATAAAATATAATGTAATTGAGATAAACTAACATTTATAAATTTTATTTTATGATTTATGATAAACAATTATGAAAAGAAAAAGGAAATAAAAAAATTGAGATATATAATAAGAAGATTAATATACGAAGAACCTTTTTAAAGAAAATTGCAAAATTTTCATGAAAATGATAAGATTTCGTACTTATTATAAGAATCTAAGAGAATTTTCGAATATCTAACTGGAATTGAAGCGGAGAGAATCTCTGAATTGATTATCTCGAAAATAGATTATTAATATTAATATCGAATAAGCAATAGGAATCTATATAATATAATTTTTGTCTGAGGTTAGGGATTGGCATTAAGTAATTTTTTGTCTAGATGTTTTGTCTAGATGATGCACTTTAATGACTGGCAACGTTACGTTGCAAACTTGTTTGTTCCGCTTCGTTTAATCGATTTGAATTTAACTTGGAAACAAAACGTATCGCGACAAGTCAATTAAATTCGGAGTGGTCGCCTCTTATGACTTCCTGCAAGTTTAATTGTCTCGTTATGTTCGGCGATTGTTGTGGGCCGACGTAAAGGCTGGGTTAGGTGTTTTACTCGTTACGAAGGTCGAATAATTACCTCTGCTCAATGCAGATCGTAATCAATACATTATAATGCGGTGTACGTGCGATGCAGTTCGAGAGCGCCTCTTCCTCCGTTACGATCGATGTGCTTTAGCATCGCTTATTGTACGTCGATGATAATCGCCTTTGTGAGCAAGTCATTGCGATTCGAACTTACTTCTCAACCTTGTTAGATCACTTTCATACACGCCAAGATATTTTTATGGATGCCCCCGGAGTGTTATCGTATTTTCTTTTAATTATTGATTCCTCGACGAACGTAAAGTCGGTTCTTACTCGCGGAATATCTGATAAGAGTTATTTTTACTAGGTCGTTGCATTTAATATGCCGATTTTATCAATGAGTTCCCGAGGAAATAGAATCTTGAGAAATATTTTACATTCAGTAATGTTTCCATGATCATAAAGAAACGTCGTTTTTATAACTTTATTTTAATTGTAGGAAGTTTGAAGACAAAGAATTAAAAATGCATCTAACTTTTTATACCAGATAATAAATTTTGTAACGTTAACGTTTTTAAAACTTTCCTACATCTTGAAAAATTGCGATAATTAAAGTCTGTACTTTTATTAAAAAATGATCATTACTTTATGCGATATTTGGTTATTAAAAGTCATTCTTTCGTAAAACCATTCTGTAACTGAGTTTTTAAATATTTTATATTTATTAAAAGAGAGATGCGTTTATTAAGAAGAGATACGAGATATAAATGAATGAAACTCATAAATTTGAAGTTGAGATTGCCCCGTTGCACCTTAGGTATAGCCGACATATGTATATCTTCTTGCTTCTGAGCTGTCGCGCTAGCGTGCAAATATATTTTTCGGACGAATAGATCCGGATGAACGAATCGCACATCGTACTAGCGTGATTTTTCCTCTCGACCTTTACGACGCCTCCCGTGGAAAGCGTCGCCAATTTATCACCGTCATCTTGGGCGACTGCTTCGTTGAAAACGATGTCATCGTTAGTGTCATCGACGTCGCGAGCGTGTCGATATTCACGTGCGAATAGTTGCAGCTGTTCGCCACGCCGAGAGACATACAAATCGTTTCCCCGTTTTCCTTACCTTCCTTCTATACAGCAGCAGACAGTCGATCCATCTCGCGGCGTCTGTCTCTTATACACTTTCACGATTTGCAAATTTGTGAAAATATTTTCGGATGTTTTCTTCACCGAATGAATGTTCGACGACTTGTGGACAGAAGAGCGAGCGCATAGACTTTTCCTCTGAGCCAAGTTTAATATTAAACGAGTAAATGTAAGCAGAGTCGCCTGAAAGAATGATTCATCCTAAGCATATAAACCGAATGGATTCACATTTATCTCGAAGTTTACAATTTCGGGTATGCTAGTGAAAAGATATACATTATGTATAGAAAATTTTCTGTATAAAGAAATGAAGACTGAAATTGTTTTATAAATTAGATATGATTGAATTTCAATGACAGAATTAATTTTTATCATATCGTAAATTATGTGATAGTTGAATTTAAAGAAATTACACAAGCTACATGCGACTTCTAACATTAATGATTTTTCTCAGTTATTGAGTAGCTTCGTTATCTTGTGGGAAATTATACTGAATTATCAGCGAAGTCTTTGGTGAGGAGAAACTGGCAAGGTTCCTATTAACTTACGCTTAAAGATTCCGTTTGAAAGTTGTTCAAAGCGGCACATTTCATATTCCATTTCTTTCCAATCATTCTGTGATAACAAAAGAAGACATAAATAATTTGTCACGGCAAATTTATTCCCCGCTTTAACGTCGAAGTTGAATGCTTCATTAAAGTTTTGGAGTCGTGCGATATTCAGTGCGATTCAATAAAGAGAGTTTGTCTTTTCTGTCGATTCTGAAGCTTCTTTTTTCGACTACGATAAAGTATCGTCCACAAAAAATATAAATATTCGATATTCACTTTCTCTCTCTTTTTTCGCACACCATTTTGCTTTTCCGGTTCTGTCATTTTCTTTCCCATTACCTTAGTCACCCCCCATCGTTCGGCACTTCTCAAGGAATTGGAGTTCTCTCAGTCAGTACTCGACTGTGCACTTACAGAGACTGACAGACCCTTTCGTTTAAAACTAAATGTCCTACTAAGAGGTCCCTACATTTTGCTCCCCAACGTCTTGGGTCAAGTGTCGATTTCCGATAGTTGCAAGGTAGACTTAGAGAACATTCATGCAACTCACTCGATTGGATTTGCTGTTGCATTCAACTCATTAAGTAATGAATGTTGATGTAAGACGAACGTTGGAATATATCTATTAATAGCATTTATTTTAATTTATATTTTTTATCAAAACGAAATCTTATGATGAGACAGCTTGCAGACTATGAATTGAAAGTTTTTTAATGCCTTTTCTTCATGATAATTTAATGAAAGCTTTTTTCGCTAGCGATGTTAAACCAATGTATTTTAAATTGCAATGAAGTAGACCACATTTTAAGATTAAATATGATAATGGATGAAAACAGAATATTATGGAAGATAATAAATAATTTGAGATACATTAGGCAACGTAACGTTAAAATCTTACATTTTATTAAAAAAAAAATATTCTAGATCTTGAAACTGGCTTATTTGAAAATCCACGTAAAGTTTCTAAAGCATTTATAGCGATGTGAAAGCAACTCGCGAGAAGTACAGAATTGATTTCTTTCTCCTGAATAACCTGGTACTTAAAAAAAGGAAATAGAACGAGTGTAAAGTGGAGCAGCGGAAGAAAACGAGGATGAAGTTGGTGGATGTCACGAGAGAGAGAGACGTCTCTCGTCTAAGGCGTCCTTGGGATCCCCCCGGTTGTCAAGGCGAACGGAAAGCGAACGTAATTGTCATTGAAGTGAGAGTCGACCATCCGAGGCGTGCGAGCGAATGCGCGATGATTCATTTATAAGCGACGCATGAATAAACGATCGTAGGTAAGCCATTCATTTGCCGAATGCGGCCAACGGTGGGAGAAATAAATAAATAAATAAATGCGTCGTCGCGGAAGTGCAAGTTGCGGTAGACGGTGGAACGAAAATCGGCGGCGTCGGGTATACACACAGCCTTAGGCTAATACCCTTTAAATACTGTATGAAACGTGCGCTGCGTGGAGCTGTGCGGAGTGTAGAATTCAGTTACGCTCTTTGCCGCATGAGATGTAACGGAGATAATAATTCAATGCTTGTACAATGGCCAGAGATCCTATCCTCGCTCGCGCCGTGAATTAGGGAACTCCGATTTAGAGTGTGCCGGCGTTACTGAGGCAAATCAGTTAAGATTCTCTAGTGAATGCGGCAGCCGCGGATACATATTACAGAATGCGCGCGAAATAATAATAATTCGCGAGTGCTCATTCAAATCCGTATATCTCCCGTTCTCTATTTCGGCACGTTTCGGGATATTCCGCGCGAGAACACGGGGAGCGCGAGAGAGCGCAAATACAGATGTTACGTGCACGGTGGTAGAAACGGGACGATTCTGCAAATTCTCGGCATCTCTCGGTGTCGAGCCTTTATTCTTCACACGAATCTCGGTCGTGTACGCGCCACGCGACTATCGGGGACGCTCTTGAAAAACTCACGGCGGCGGGCACACGCTCATCGCCTGCCGATCGGAATTGAATCTGAATATAAGCATTTGAATAAGTACTTGAGAGAGCTTCTCTGCCATAGAAATAGTTTTCTACCACTCATATATCTCCTCGCCCGTCGAGTTTTCTTCATATCTGTCCGTCGGATCGATCGGCGTTTGCGTTCAGACCATTCATTCTGTCGCACGATTCCTAGGAGATATTGCTCGCGATAAGTACCAAATGATTAATAATTATGTCGTCATCGATCATTTCTGCGAGCTTGTCTCTCGCGCCGATCTAAGTATATTGAATTCCAAATGTATCCTGCAATTTTTCAGCGCTCGATTTATTCCGCGGCAACCTCTTTCTTTCCAAATTCCTTCCGAGTTTTCAGTCGATAGCACTCCAGACATTCGTATTCCTCGTGACAGTTATGGAATAGGTGCGGAATTAATCTTGATGCTTTAAAAGGTAAAGCTAATATTTGATAGCTAATAACTTTGCTCGGCGTATGAAGAAACGCGCGCCGCGGCGGGAACGAGGACATTGAGACAATTGAAAAAGATATGAATTTTCGATAGAAAGATGTTTCGATACACGTAAACAGAGTAATGAAGAATAATGGAAGAATAATTTTTAGGATAAAATATGGATCTGCGATGAAGGGAATTTGATATGTTGCAAAACACAGAGAGTAGCGAATATTTAAATAAGCAAATAATGCCAGGCAAACAGGATGTGGGTTTGTAGCGTGAGTTAATGGGGAGCTGATGGCCAAAGGCGAAACGATAAAAGCGGAAAAATTCGTGATGCGTGAGCCGAAGGAAGTAAGTTCCTTATCAGGACTGCGTAGTATTCCCCGTCGTTCTCAATCCATAGTATTCGTAACGGCTCTTAATATCCTTCCGCGGGTGCGATATGCAAACGTAACCCACATTCGGCAGTACGTAAATATTTATCGTCCCGGATCCTACATAGCTCGCAAACTTAATGAACTGCCGTGCTAATCTAGTCTCCGTATAATGAGAACCCGTTCCGCAGTCATTGTTCTGTCGCGAAAGTTGTTAGTTCGACGTATTAACGTAACTCGGATAGGGAAATGGTGGGATTACAACTAAATGGTGTAAATGAACGTAAACGGGACAGATATATTGTTGCAACAGTGAATGTACTTTAATGGATTGTATTCAGAGTTTTCATTGTTTACTCTAAAGCCAAGAAAATTTTAACTGAAATTGAATTTAAGATTTAATCTACGAGAGAGAGAGAGAGAGAGAGAGAGAGAGAGAGAGAGAGAGAAAGAGAGAGAGAGAGAGAGAGAGAGACAATGTTGAAAATCGAGATTTTGTGATAAAAGAATTTATCTTGCTTAAATTCTTTGCGTTGTTAAAAGTAGCTTTGAGTTTGAAACTGTAATTGAATGGACATTCCGATGGGATTTCATGTAATACAATAAACGATGTCGTAAAAGAATGGCAAGCACCTTTAAGGGTATAACATTTAATTTGCTGCTAATTTTATCGACGACGCCATTTAATTTGCTGCTAATTTTATCGACGAGCGAATGGCATCGATGACGGTCCGTGGCGATTTTAATCATTTGCTTTACGAGCTCGTAAAATATGGTATTAAGTTCTATTGCGGACGCTAAACAGTGAGGCGTCATCGCTGGTTCACTGGTCATACCGGAGTTCTTGTCGGTTATGTAATTGGGCAGAGCTTGACAAAGTTAGCGCGAGACTATTCTCCGTGAAGTTCAGGTCAAGCTTGAAATTGCATTTGTGCGTTCACAGATGCATAGCGAAGGAAGTAATAGAGAAAGAGACAGGAAGTATTATATGTAATATTGGAAAAGCTAGAATATGAAATAATAAAGAAGAAATTTATAAGACACTGAGATGTGGTCTTCCTTTGTTATTCGAAATATTAATTTTAAACGTGATTATTCCTTTCTTATTCGAAATATTAATTTTAAACGTGATTATTACATAATGCTTCCATGTAATTATGAAATGCATGTATATAGAATAATGCATGTATTTTTTTTGTAAAGAATTTTGTTTTTATAAATTATGTCTGGTATTTCGCATTCTTATTTTCTCAATTACTTTCTCAATTTTCTCAATTACTTACTTTCTCAATTTAATTTATTAATAAAGAATCGTTTTTATCGATCGATTAATACATTAAACAAAAACAAGTAATATGATTTGTGTGATAATAAAAAAGTATATTTCTATACGTGATTTATATAATTAAAATTACATTCGCGAGAATTATTTGTAAAATAGCTCTTCTCTCTATTTTTCATTTTAGAAAATTTAGTGAATACGAATTGTTCTATTTATCTGTCAAATTAATCAACTGCAATCGAAATGAAAATGTACTTTGTAACTTTCTTATAGTGGGAAGATAAGAAAATCAATGCTCGATTCCGAGAGGTATCGACTTTGAGATGTTTGAAGCCGATACGAAAGCGGAAGATCGACTCTCGAGTGCCGACTTGGCATGTTGCCAATCTCGAGGAACGAAAATACTGTCGTGGGTGGTCCTCTTAATTAACTTGTTTCGCTGCGCACTTGAATGCGTACGGAAGACTACGTGACGACGTTCTACAAATCTGTGCACATTAGTCCTCTTACGCATCGCATTAAGCCGTCGGGTTTGTCGTTTAATTCTCGTTTCCTCGCCTTAAATCGACCGCGTACTGAGTAAATAGCTCTTTGTCGAAAAGTGCGTCCAGAAGAAGAGACAGCAATTTGTTGCCCTGGCAAATTTGTGTGCTCTCGTATTATTATTTTAAGATTTATGGTTTTTAATTTTTATCTAAATAATTAAAAATTATTCTAATAATTTAAAGAGCCCAAAATTTGTTAAACAATCTCACAAACAATTATGTATAGAATATTATATTCTATATACATAGAAAGAAAAGAGTTATGATTTTAATCATTAAATATTTCATACAGGAGAGATATTGCTTCTGAAATTCATTTATTTAATCCAAAATATCAATTTATTCGCTTATCTAGCTGTTTTCCAATAGAAGAAATCAATAAAATCTATATCATTCGCTTCAACAGAATTGAAGTTTTATTATGATATACCAACAATGTATTTCATATATTCTAAAATGACTAAATTTGATGTACTTTTATTGTACTATAATTTGAAAAGTTCTTTCAATTGCATTATATTGTGCATACATTACATTTTCATTACATCTGTTTTTACATAAATATAAAAGATCTCGCTGACAAAAAATTATACGCAATTAAGATTTATCAGACAAATTAGATTTGCTCGATACGTTTGCGTTATCAAAACTTATGTTGTACTCAACTTTTTCATCGGCTATTATACACTAGAGATAAATAATATTTCTGAGATATTTTATAATCTAATCTAATCTAATCTTTGATTACGATTGGTTTGTTTTCTAGATCATTACGTCAAGAGTCATGGCCTCCTGTTTTGTGAAAACGGAACAAATTTCGTAGTTTGAACTCAGCGCCGTGCTGCTTCGATTCGTGCGAGGATTACTGATCTCGGAAATTTCTACGACGAGAAAAGGAAGAAGAGGAAGCCTTTGAAGAAGAGACACATAGAAACCCGAAGATATAAAAGGCGGAGATAAACGTAAGTCTTTTTATGTTTAGCGTAGTTATTAACTCTTCCATAGACAATACGATTGTCTAGCTGAGAGCTGTATGAGACGCAGTTGAAAGAGCATATAATAGAGCGTGATACCGCAATATTTTCCAATAACAAAACTCATTTCTTTATTTCTTTCATAGTAATAATTTGATATAAGTATTTCTGCACGGTTCATCTTTTTTCTTCGAGATGATCTTGTCGTAAAAAAAAAAGAAAAATTTTACATGCAGTAACAAAAAATTATTTTCGACGAACGAATACGGAATGTATTATTAATTCGCGGAGCGTTCTGGTTTTCCATCCATTGCAGATTATTTAAATCTTAAAATTTTTATCGCTCGTTATCCAATTGGTCTACGGGATGAGCGCGTTTTCGCTTGAAGTATCTTTTAAGAGATTTCTCGGTTATCCCGGGGAGTCCACAGTTCGTTCCACCATAATGGACTACCTCCACGGGATTGCACCCGCGGGATTTATACGAGATGGCACGCGGTACATTCCAGTATTTACCAGTTCCCTTAGTTTCCTCGCGGAAGTGTCGCTGAGCCAAATGGAAAGCTCTTCGGTGATCTAAAAATAGTTTCCGTCCGGCAGAAAATGCCTCGTGTACCTTTTACGACAAAAGGACGAAGGAGAATCCTCGTTTAGGCTACGTGCGATAGTTGCTGGTTAGAAAGATGTGCGAAAAATTAGGAAGATAATAATCTTAACATCGTGATTCGAGAGAAAAATTGGTTATTATCTATAAATACAAATATATTAGAAAAGTAAAAGGTTTGCAACAAAATTAATTTATCCAACTAAATGCTACTAATTATTGTTGTAGCATGATGAAGCACAATGTGAAATATATCTGTTAAAGTAACGCTATTAAATGATTCTTTTTTTGTCGAATAATTAATTATTCAGTAAATTATTAGATAGATATTTAGCTATGAAGTTAAAATAAGAAAATAACATCTACTTAAAATTATATTTGATTTTAATTCTGTACTTTTTTAAAAAAGCATCAAGGTTTATTAAAAAATTTATAAACTATCAGTTAGTGCAATATTTAATAAATTCGAGAGAGAGTTATATTTTTGAGGACATGCATTGTAAGTTATTTTAACGCTAGATGCAACGTTAACAGAATAGTTAAATATATATTGCCGTTAGAAATAGCTAATTTAACTGTCCTTAAAAATGTGACTCCATAAATGAACATTCATATCTTAATTGTTGTTCTTTATCTTCAAGAATTTCACAACTTAATGCGACTTACTTAGGATCGTAAAAGCTTTTGTTGTTACTGCGCCATAAACCCAGTGAACATCCGTAATTTTTTTCCATTCTTCGTCAATTTTTAAAAACTGTTATATTTTGAATATAATGTGAAACTACTGCCAATACGCGGAAAATTGAACTTTGACATATATTCCATTCATTTATATATTTTTGATAGAATGTGACTCTCTATTTTTTCGCTGACACCAATCGACACCAATACGTCTTGTTTTTAAATATTGCAAGCGTATATTAAAATAATTGCTGCGCTTGTCATTGGCGCCGGAACATATTGGAGTTTGTTTACGACGAATGAAAATTGACTGTAATTGACTGTGTAATGCAAATTGCGTCACGACAAGTGCGCGACGCGTGGGTAACGTGTTACATAAATTATTGGAGATCAATGTTTCTTGCGGAGCGAGACGGCGTGATCGCGTTTTTTTTCCTTCTCAGTTTTTATCACGACGATTCAAAGTCTGTGCGAATCGATATCTGTTTCCTCAAGATGTCGCCTGTATTTTGCATCTGCATAATCGATGAGTAATGCATTTCAAATCGCTCAAGCGTGCTGCAATATTTACAAGATATTGCTGGGATTTACTGGGACGAGGGAGTATTCATTGCCTCATGATTGGGGTGAAACTCTGCGGGTTTATGGAATACTCAAGTCATGAATATGTTTATGTATCGTTCGCGCCTCGCCGCTCTTCAAAAATACGGCATCTTAGATCTGAAAAGACATTGTTATTTTCCCTATGTCTTAATAATAGATCGAACAGAAATGTGTTGAATAAAATATCTGGAGTAATATTTAATAAATTATAATAACATTATGTGGTGGACGGTATTGTTGAAATATTGGAAACATTTTTTCCACGAGAGAAAGTTTACGGATAATCTTTGTTACGTAAATTTCTTGAATTATTAATTCATTAAAGAATTTTTATTTTTAAAATAATTACCTTTAGCTTTTGTATTTGAAATGATTGAATTGCTTGTTGGAGAATCGAGATTGTAGGATCAACAAACAATGTTTGTAATAAAATAAAAATCACAAACGTGACATTTTCCCCATATTAAAGAAAAACATTTCCTGACACTTAGCGCATTTGAAATTTTCTGCTTTCAATTATGATTGTCTGTTGAAACACAGCGAGATTATTCTAGGTGGCAGTTGGCGATGCAAAAGTGGCCTGCGGGGGTTTTTCTCTGTTAATTGATATCTAGCTACTGTCACGTAATGAATTCAATCCTCATTAACGCGTTCGAAAGGAAGACGGGGATATCCTTTACTGACAATTTGCCGATTCATTACTGACGTCCTTTTGTTACATTTGTGGCAATGTCCTACTTCGGCTACGTTATCTTCTATTCTTTATTATAGAGTTCTCTGTCAGAAATTCAACCAACTTCTGCAATATATTATCAGACAATATACAGAAAGATAATATTCTCTTAATGTTACAAAGAAGAGAAAGCCGCTATCTTACGGCTTTCTTCTTCAATTTAAATCATTATCTTTTTAAATAATTTCTGATATACGTGACTAATTATTAAATTTAATTAAATATTTAAATATTTAATTAAATATTTAAATTAAAAATTTAAATAAGTTTTCAAGTATTTAATTATTTTATTAGGAACTTGAACGAAAGATTAATATTTAAATACTGTAGTATAAATCGTTTATTAAAATTATCTTCCTTTGAGAAAGAGTATACGAAAAACGGCATCTATTGCATTTTTGAACTTCTTAATCAAGCTTAGTATCAAATTTTGCTGATAAAGTTCACTGGTTATTAATGGTAGAATATTCTAAACGTTATAAAGTAACAAAAAATCCGTCTGAATATTTTTAGTATTAAGAAACGAATTTTTAGTATTAAACTTTTCTCAACGAGATATTGTTATTAAATTCATAAAATAATTTATCTTTAATGAAACGAATTTCTTTATATTTTCTCTTGAGATAAAAGCTTCCTTTACATGCGATAATCGAACGCCAATAGAAGTAGAGGAAGCGTAGTTCGCATCTTTTTGAACATTCTCTCTTGGGCGAACTTTGTCTATTTTGAACTTTTCTCTTTGCTTGCATGGTTGTCTTGTCTTGCATGTATACTATGCACACATACACACACGCATGTAAAACAGCGTAAGACGCTTTTCGAGGGCTCGCATTGTGAGACAGTTTTCTCTCCTGTGGTTTCCTCCATTTAAGAGTTCCGTTTTATTTTAAGTTGTATAAAATTTTATACATCACTATATACGTATCATACATATTATATATTGATATATCAGTCGTGCGTGCATGTATATGTCTCAATGTATCCGATTTTATCCGACTGATGCAACTAAATTGGACAATCGCAATCTCCTGGAAACTTATGAGATTTTGTACTTGTTACTTGTTACTCATCTATCGTCAAATTGATTTCTAAAACCGGATAAGAAGCGGGCAGCAAAATCGATGGCTCGCNAAAGTTTCTTATTGCGGAAATAACAAAACAATATTAATAATTTTCATATTTAATAGAAATGTAAAGTTTATTAAAAATAAAAATTTTCATCACGTTCTATCACGAACGTTTAAACAACGGGTTTAGTAAAATGCATTTATCCGAAAGATTTATATATGCCATGACCACAATACGTACAATAATTTAATATAATAACGTATTCTAGAGATTAATTAGAGCTGAAAATTGAAAATATCGAAGTCACAAACAGTTTTCGCGTTAAGTGATCAAAGGTAAAGTTGACGCGCCCGTTAAATTAATATTTAACTCCGCTTACACATGTGCATCGATCCATCATTTGTTATTAATTTACACAGAGTTTGTGATTAATTACTCCGCGAGAAAGAATTGTCGAATCTGTCTTTATTCCGTTTCCGGAATAAAGTTTATCCTCGTTTCGGAAGAGTGCATCATCCATTTTGTTCTGAATTTATTATTCACTCACCGGAGTGATTTCAATAAATCGATTTGAAAGACGGGGAAAATATCGGAGCACGTAAAAAATTCCGTGGAATGGTATTTTGACTGAACGTACGTTGAACGCGGCTCGGCGCGGCCGGCGTTACATGTGTATTGCTTTGTTGTCATTCGCGCGGCGGGTCGACTCGAGTGGGCACGCAGCGGCGCGAGCCATCGCGTAGATCGCATTACCCTTCGGAACACGGACGCGACAAGTGCTAGGTGACGCCAAGCGTGATCCGCTGCTACGATTACTGCAATGAACGATTATCAGCACGCTCCTGATAAGCTTTCACGATCGACAACTCGTATCAAAACTCGTATCAGGACGACGGCTGGCTATCGAGACTGATATTTCTTGCAGTCTATTCATTTAAAACAAAAAGTAAGAGTTGTAGAATGTCATTTCGCTGTCGCGACGATTGACGATTACTCCGGTAACGTTGCGTTGGATTCGCGCGACGCGTCTCAAATTTTTCGTCGATTCGTATAAAATTCGTACTTCATTTTCGAACGAGAAGCGCGGAGTAATTATACGAATCGCCGGATTAAATTACTAAAGTATAGAAATATAGTTTAGTAATAATATTTCTTGCACGATGTCGTGTATTCCGTGGAGTTGCGCGGCGCGTTTAACATCGGGAGTGCCGTACAAAGTGCCGTGCGATCGTAGTTAATCATATTTTCATGAATGAGTGTTGTACAAAGCCAGCGAATGTAACGGAGTAACCTCCATCGTATCACGCATCGTATATATAGGTAAATGAAATATGTATATGTAAATTTTATATCTTGTGTTTCTCAGTAAAATTGTAGACTCGGCATGATATCGTAGCAATGATAAGTTTATCTACAATATTACAATAGATATCACCGTAAATCATATAATTTTTAGAGAGAGAAAAAATTAAAGAGAAATTTGATTGTAATATCATACTTATAAAATTTCGATAATCGATAAACGTCGAAATTTGCTCAATCATCGCGCAACATTTTAATCAGATTTTTGAACGTAATCTTGAATTTGTTCGAAACAAATGATTGCTTGCTACGATATTGCTTGTTATAAATTATACTGCGGCTCGTTTTAATTAACTATTATCATAGATTCTGACCGTTGTAATTGAACTTTTTGAAAATCTGTCGTTTAATTTAGAGGCCGCATGCGCGCGATTATTTTACGCATACGGCAATGCGGTAATGTGTTTACGCTAAACGCGATGTTTAGCAATCGTCAAGGCAATTCGTGCTGTATGTTGATGCGTACATGCAAATGAGAAACTCATACTACGTCGCTCATAGGCAAATAAGTGTGCGATTAAGGCGATGTCGGAAATGCATCGGCTGTTCCGTTCGCGTCGATAGTGCGACTATTAGACGGATTGTCGAAGAACGATCGACTGATCTGATATAATTTCAATCATGTTCGCGTTTAACGTTCGTGATTCGCACACGAGTTACATTAATTTTTTCCCGAAAAGATTTTAATTGAATTGGATCCTCAATGGTCAAGATCACTTCAATCAAAAGCCCATCACATAAATTTAATTAAAAAGCTACTGTTTTAACGCACATTTAAAAAAATACTTCATCGAAAAGATACACAATGTTCTGACAACGTGACAGATTTCATTTAATTAAGTAATACAATGTTTACGCGTGAGACTTTTTGAATAATGAGATATTAATCGTCAAATTAGAGAAATCCGGATGTTTTTGAATATTAAATTTAATCGTTTTATTGCTTATTATGCTCGTTGCATTTATTACGCAATTATGTCAGCTATGAATTCAAGAAACTTTTTACACAAAGGTACTACTGATTTTTCTCGCGTTTCCTCTTTCACAAACTCAATTACCTCTCTGCTAATAATCCCGACCAGCAGGTGGAAGCGAATATAAAGCGTTGTTTCTTCATTCTACCGCCGACAATATCGTCCCATTTAATGAAAATGACTTCTCCTCTTTGCTCATGAACTTTATATTAAATGTCTAGTTATTAAGAACGGAATAGAATTTGCTTATAACAAATGCATATTGTTAAATCAACAACATTTATGGAAAAGGAGAAAGGAGAAATTAGAAATAGTATTATTAATCCAAAAAATTTATAATTAAAGACTGAAATAATGACGAGAATTTTAATTTTTGCTATTCTCTTTTCTACGATCCGTTGTGTAGTTTAGAATGACCTCTTGCTTTTAAGATCGGCTCTTAATGATCGCGATTTGTTTTTCACGTAAATTCGACATTTGAAAGTATCGGAGAAATTCAAGTCTTTTTAGTCTTCTTCTTTAGTCTTCTTAAGTCCAGCATTTTCAAGTTACAGTGTCGCATTAAAGATTAATACATTCGCGATTTATGTCCTCGGAATTGCAGTCCCAGTCGCCGGCGACTTTTCTTTATTTTCTCGCGGCAGGAACGTGACAACGTCGGCTTACGGTTCATCACGTGGTTCGATGTTGGTGGTTCGCGTCTTTTAGCAGCGTTCGTCGTCGTCGTTGTCGACCAATGAGTAATGTCCGGCATAGCGAGCTTTCCGGTAAGGATCTAAGGAGGATTTGTAAGCGCGACCGCGACGGGACCACCGGCGACGATCCTTTCGCACAAAGTCTGTTCGCGCACGCGTTTATCTAATTGCCGCGATTATCGTCCGTACAAGGAATTCATCAAGCCGACGTTGCTAACCACGATATTCCGTCTGCACATGAGACGGACGTTATATGAATTCAATCTATCAAGTTTAAATTATTTCTACAACAGTCAAAGAAGGCTCATTATCGAAAGCCCGAAATCTGTGATTTTATCAATTTTCATCACAGAAATTTACCATGAAATTGCATTAATTAAAAAATTCTTATACATATCGGCGACTTGTTTATTAAAATATTTAAAAAAATAATATACCAAAATATTAAAAAATATCGAGAAAACTACTAACTCGAATATTTCGGTGTTTTTTGGGGGATTTTTAATTTAAAAATATACGCTTGATAGGTTTTATATAAACAGCGTGTGTATATATATACAGCAAAGCAAGCGAGCAAATTGAAATCACGAACGGCGGCGGAATCGCGAGTGTAAAGGGCGAGAGTTTTAAAGAGACGGCGTCAAGCCGTATGCAGACAGTAGACCTGTTTGATATTCCATCGGGTGCAGGCGGTGTCGGCCTCTTCGTGCGACTGCAAATCGCGGTATTAACGCCCGATCGCTCATTGTTCGTCGACGATGGCGCAACCTAATATGATCGATTTGTCGCCGGGTCCGCGGAGCGATCGCGAGCCAAATGCGAGCCGACCGGAATGACGTCGGACAAATTTAGGATCGCGTTGAGGATTTATAGAACGCCAACGGAATCGAATTTGTCTCTTCCGTAGATTCACTCGATCGCCCCGCTTCGGAATACAATACAAATTCAACGAACCCGCATATTTAACGTATGCAATGGTCAATCAAACAATTAGAGAGAGGATCAACCGAATGGCGAATATGCATGAATAACGGAAAGTGATTTTTTTCCCATGCACGCATGTATCATTCATAAGAGAACAATCGAAACTTTTTTCCCCGAATGCGAAATTTGATAAAACTAGTTTATAACAGTCTATTTTACAATAAATTCAATAACTGTCACTTCAATGTACTTGAAACTGAATATCTTTGAAATGCTAGTTTTTTAATTACATTTTTAGCTACAGCTAGAAACAATTTCGATATTTTGTACTACTTTTATATGTTTGTTAACTGCACACGTGCGGATTAAATGCGCAATGAAAATTCGCATTTAGGAAATGAACGGAAGCAATTCGCGGGCAAACGAAATGGGAGGAAGGAATGAGAACATTAGACGACTTTCTCAATCCCACGGGGGTACGGTATCCTCATGTTGACCTAGAAAATAGCTCGGATAGTCCGAAACAAGATATTAGAAGCTCGTAAAGCCTCCCTTGGGTTTCACAATTGTGCATCGTAAACACAGCTATCGAGCGATACGATCCTACGAAATCTTTGCTTGTTAAATTCTCTTTGGTTCTTTCTTCGGGATCTTAGCAGTTCGCTCACGTTCTCGCGAGAGGAACGATTTTCATACTAGATGCGCCGAGAGCATTGCAAAACTCGTCGACGCGAGTTTCCTGAGCTTTGAGTTTATTAGCGTTTAACGCGCGAATTTGATGTACAAAGTGTCGTCGAAGAGAAGTTTGTTTAAACTTTGGAAATGCGTCTGAGTTAAGTAAATAGGAACGTACATGATTACGGTTTCTCGATTCTAGTCGATATTAGTAATTAAATTAGTGGTAAATTAACTAAATGATGAGAAAAAGAAAGTAGATATTTTCAGTTCTCGTCAACGAACGCAAATAGTCAATCAATATAGATTTTAATTAATCTCAATATAGTTAATGTATCTTAATGTATAGTTAATGAATCTTAATGAATAAGCGAAAGGTTAATATGAATTTCAGACAACTTCTTTTTTTCCATTGTTTGAGCGTTTACTTTAAAGACGTAATATAATCACCTGTTGTTCCCCTCAAAGACGACTCGCTGTGTTTCCAAACTAGATGTAATTTAGATCTCGAGTGTGATAGGAGATTGTTTGCTCCAACTTGATCTTACAAATTGCGAGACTTATGAATGCTCGAAGCACGGCAATCTGCCAAGTGGCTTTAATTATGAGATTTGCGGGAATTTGCGAGTACCAACATTGTAAATTTCTTACTTGGCGTGGAATAGACAGATTGCAGCGTCTCGCTTAATCCTCGGAGTAATTAGAGGCCTCTCTCCGATGTTCTACCCGGGAATCTGGCGATGGTAACAGTTTGTCCGTAGATTTACTAACATGTTTTAGCTTCACCGCGCTTTCTCTGAAGTTTCATCGAGAAACTCTGATCCATTTGTCAAGCGTTCCTCTTGCTAAAGACGTTCGCGAATGTTGATTATCTTCGTACTAAGCGGCGCGAATTTGTTGCCAAGATAATTCATCTTTCAGCCGCGTAATCAAACAATGTGCCTCGCAATGCACTTTAGTTCCTTTTCGCCCGCACACTTGAAAATTTATTATTCATTCGCTCTCATTTATCATTGTGATTAAGAAGATAATAGAGGTTTTAAAATTTTCGCCTATCTTTTTTTTTATACTCGGGGCATTTTCTTTTTCGTGCTGTTAAAAATTTTCTCGTTGCTTCTATATTACGTGAGTTGTGACAGTGAGCAAACAATAATCGCGCACGCGACAGTCGGAGAGGCTGTAAACGATAATAGGTGTAAAACATGTCGGGCAAATGAAATTGTACACGTCGGGAGCTGGATTGATCGCGTGACATACGGTAACTCTTGGTAACCGTAACTATCACGCTCGTCGCTCGTTCCGGGTGTCCTGCGCGAGCGAGCGAGCGACAGTGAAAGTCAGCGTTTAATTATCGAACCCTTTTTGAGCCGGACCGGCGCGACGGGAGATGTCACATACGCAGATGCACTGCTGTTTCCAATTGTGCATATGTACGTGCGCCGATTTAACAGAGCGATTTTGCAGCCAGTGAACTTGACCCGTGGACCCACTTATGCTAGATTAACATTGGACATTATTGCGATTGCCGCGGCATTTCGAGCGACTAAACACGAGAACTAAAAAATTGGTCCCCGGAGAGTTATCGCGATTCCACAGATTTAATTTACCTTCCGTATCCAATTTCCCATCATTTTCGTCCATTAGTCGATCAAACTTCGGAGAGGAATTGCGGGGGCTAAAGTGGATAATGCTCTGGAGGGAAAAACCGGAAGCGTGGTGGGAGCGTCCATTCGATGCCGTTAATGCGGGCTGCTTGTATATGGCAGAGAGCCGGGCACATTGAATCGTTACTCGGGGAATCGTCGCGAGAGGATGCAATTCCCTTGCGTCTGCCTTCGATGTTGTTAATATCGAACTAATCTAACTTCGCGCCGTTAGGACGATAAACAATGTTATCCCGGAGCTGCGTTATCGTAGGCGGTGCAGCCAGCCTAGTCGAATTCGTATGTGGCGAGGCACGGGTGGCCGAATTTATCGATCACTTGAGATAATTGGCACGCCGGTCTCGATCTCGCGATTCAAACACGGACAGATCACGCGAGTTCGGGCGTATCGCGAGTAAATATTCGTGTCTCTGTTTAACTACGGAAGTGATTAGAAATTAGAAACCCGGGGGCGAAGTACAACCACCCTTGACGACGGTTAAACCAGTAATCCAGCATTTGCTAGAGTGACGGGATATGTTTGGTAGATACATTCGGTAAATTCTGGCAAATTTGCTAAACTCATGCGCGTTGCGGGTAATCGTGTAATAGCTGCAGTAGCAGCGTCTTCATCCCCTTTGAAATGTATTACGCCTAAATAGCACATTTAGCAGTCACATCCCACGAGATAGAGTTACGGTTCATTATCAATCGTGTGAAAGGGTAATTAACACGAGGAAATTAATTCGTACGCTCTCCTTCCTCTCTCCTTCCTCAGATAAAAAGATTATGTTTTTTTTTTCTTTCATGTTACGCTTATCTCGACGGATATAGAATATGATAATATTGCCGCTCGTCTTCCTCGTTGAGATCCTTTTAATTTAGTTTTAGATTTCTGACATTTTTAATCGGCTTAATTACCAAGAACATCCGATACCAACTTCTCCTCTGGCGCTTTCCCGTCAAAAAGTGGTGACCAGTTTTCGCTTTAGCTTAGTGGCTGCAAAACTTTTTAACGGTTAATTACGACAGCATTCCGGTCGAATAAGTGCAACGAGGAGCGAAACGGTGCCTTAGTTTTGTTTTGCGATAATGGTCGATGCATCCCCGACTGCGGCAACCTGATTGCATAAAGAGTAGTCTCTTGCCTTGAACGGAGAATCCTGCTGCAAAGAAGCTTTCGGTTTACAGTTGGTTCTAACTTGCAGAATTATTCAATATCAAAACAGCTCGCGTCGGAAGATCGCACGCGAATCTCTTCTGCAAATACTTTTAGCCGCGAATAATTTGTAGTTTCAGGGAAAATGCGATTTATAAGCTTCGAGAGACAACAATTTTAAATCGCGTGAAATAAATTTGATAGTCGATTCATGGATCAGAAAAATACATTACAATGCATATACAAATATATTCATCGCTGGTTTTGCAAAATTTAGTAGAAAAAATATTTTGTTCTTACATAAATGTGCGCATTGTATTAAAAAAAGTATCTAAACATTTCCTTGTTGCGATCGAAAGCTAAACCATAAACTAAATTCGTTTCTTGTCATTTTAACAATTTTTATTATCATAAACTTTCGTTCATACATGCCGTACAGTTTATTTTAGCCCGAAAGAAAGTTGAACATTAATGAATTCACAAAACATCGATTATAATTTTAATATAATTTTAATATGTAATACAATGTAATTTTAATATATATATAATTCTTTTGTAAAACTTTTTCAGAAATTCGATAACTAATAATCGAACTGCGCATTACAATAAAATACACGATAAAATACCGCGTGTAGTATGCCCTTCACATTTTTCCGTCGTTTCACAACGGACATTATTAACTTTACGGCATAAGCTAAATAGGAGAGATTGGCGGTATGGTATTTGGAACCACTCAATCGTCGCATAGCGTTTAAATAGCGTTTGAGCGGTAAAACGTGACGTGTTTATCTATCCGTAATTGTGCGTGTTAATGCATTCACGTGTCGTTTGATATTTGCCGGAAACATCAAATGATGAGCCATCGATTTTGCCGTACCGAACATATTACTGAAACGCTTTGATTCTCTGACGCACTTTGGACATCGAAGAGTCAAAATGATCTCGCTGTTAGCGTATAATTTTTGTATCGCGCACATCCTTCCATAAATATTGATCTTTTTTACCGCGATTTCAATTTTATTTCATCACGCACATATCGCGTGTAGCTTTATAAACTTGTACTTTACAAACGGCATGAAAACTGACCGCGCAAAATCAGTGGATAATGTGAAAATTTAATAACACCAGAGATTTAATTGCCTCGTCGGCATATACTGCTCGTCGCGAACTATTATTTTTTTCTATCCATTGTTTGAGAATTGAGTTTGCGAGTACTATACTGGATGGCTCATTATCATTTGAATAGCATCAGACGAATAGACTTCAAAGGTTTTCAGACAGAAAATGAGAACTGTTTTTAAATATAGCAGTCATTGTACTTTTTAATTTTATATTAACATTATTTCTCATTACTTTCGTTCGCTGTATATTGTTTTAAAACCCAATTATACTCTCTCTTGTGGCGTAATTTATAACATGTTGTATACTGATGCAATTTATACAACACATTACATTATTATCACTTAGGGAGAGAAGACGAAAATTGGATATCGCGTCTGAGGATTAATATTGACGCTCTGATACGCATCACAGTATTACCTCGAACGTTGCGTTCGAGGTCTCCAATGTGTTGCCATTTGAGGTGTACCAGAGGCATGGCTTGAAATTGACCGTGGGGTTTATGCGCGTAATGAAATTCTGATGGGACTCTACGCGACGCAGCCAATCGACATTTTGCGGTCTGCTCGACCGCTCGGCCGGAAATTCGCTCTCCGCCATCTTCGAGCTGGACGTGTCCAAGTGCCATGCCCGGTACACGTTCAGAGGCAGTTTTATTAACCCCTTCTTATCACGTAGCTGTAGATTGAACGCAAAATGGAGAGAAATCTCAGGAGGATGAGAGAGCAACGAAAAAATATTTAAAGAGATAGTTAACACGCATCATTATTATATATTAGCTTAGCTGTTTTTAAATACGCTTATATTTATAAAATTTATAAAACATTTTATGTCTTTATAAAATATTATTTATTACAATTTTTTAATTAATATGAAATTAGCACTTCATTTTTTTATCACTTTATAAAAATAGAATTTTAAAATTGAAAGTAATCTAATATTTATCTTATCTTTAATTCAGGATAATTTAGAGATGGGTTAATTATTATCCAAATACATTATGGATATCACGCGGAAAAGTTTTAGAAATTGTACATAACTTGAACTTTTAATTATTCATGAATTTATCTTCCGCGAGAGATTGATTATCATGGTAATCCCTATGTAATCCCGTTTCAAAGCGACCGACGTAAATCGACTAAGCACCGTAATTACCCGCCATAAATCATACATTAAGTATCGGCAATATTTTTTTCCGGCTAATGTATTTTGCATTCGCATAATTATATATATAATTTCTGACTTTTAACATGATTCGTTGATTCCATTTTATCGTTCGCCATAGGAGCAGGTCGATGCTTAATCAATATCGTTTAGGTGATTCATCAAACTGGGGAAAGTCAGGATTTTGATGGATGTGCATGTCGCGGTATTGTATTGAGAAAGTTTCCCTCCGAGTATAGTGAAGTCGATTCCGATTTTGATGCGCGTGTAAACGTTTTTTTTTCTAGCCTGAATTGTCTGACCACGGTTGGCCGTTTCCACTTGAATTTTATCGGTCAACGGTGCTCTTCGCTATTCTATAGCTAAAATAAAGATAAGGCATATCGCATTTTATACACAATCACATTCTATCATAATTTTTGTAATTATTAAATCGTCGTGTCATTGCGGTTATTTTATCTAATCTCTAATACATTACTATAATTTTAATTTATTAATTTTATTTTAGATACATTTATAATTCTTTATTATTAGTAATACATTTTTACTTTTAACATTATTATGGTACACGGATATTGAATGCAGACATTTCTTGACGATTTTTTTGTAGCATTCTACAAATAGTACAATATATTAAATTTGTGATATTTCAAAGACTAAATTTTTGGGACGGAAATATTAACTTGATAAAATTCTTTGCTATATATAATAAGAAATCAGACACAAATTTTTTGCTTGCATTTAATATTTTCTTTTTGATAAAATAAATTACTTTCCAGACTTTTCTAGTACATATAAAAATACTGATTTTGTGTGACGCAAAATATTACGTTACAAGATTGCGTATTTTGACATTTTAAAAAAACAAAGTGGACGAGTTGATGACAAACATCATATTTAATTTCATTGGAGTGCACTTAAATACATAAAGATCCTCGCGATTTTATTTAGAATCGAGCTCGCTGAAAATAATGCACCGTGTACAAAGCGACTGATGACAGCCTTTGTTGCGCGACACGAATTTGACATTGCGCCGTATACGGAATGCTATGTAAAGGACCGTCAGAAAATGTCTGCAGTCAATATTCGCGTCGCATCGTGAAGTACCCATCAGCAACGCGCCGCAGTGTATCGACTGTTCGATGTTGAAGTGTATGACAGTCGATAAACCGACGAGCCGCTTCCTCGCCAATTGTTCGCGTCGGAGGGCACGAAATTAGTTTCGCCGGACAGAACGTCCGCAGTATGCATAGCGCGAAGCCGTTCTTCCTCCCCCCCCCCCTTCCCTGCCTCCCCGAGGTCATTTTATTTGTCGAAAATATTTCATTGTCCGCTCGCTCGCTCGCAGTCGCTCGCTTTCAAAACTGAAATCCAACACGCAAACTGTCGCCCTTTGTATCCTAATCGAATCGAGCGCGGGTGGCCCCTGTGCCGAGTTTCGTATTCGCCCACACGCGAAATTTGGTTTCTCTATCAGAACCCGAAGCTGCTTCCGGCCCTCGTGCGATTTTCGCCGGTCCGACCTTGAACGATCCCCAAGTTGAATGAAAATAACGGAGAAATTGAATCGCGCGGACGGCGGCGACAAGTTTTTCCTCGAGAAATTCTGTCGATATCCGATCGCGGGACGCGCGCGTGTCACGAAATCATTAGGACGTGTATTTTTCCGTGTATTATTCGTGCGAGTCTCTGCGATGGATGTTGCAAATTTAATGACGTTTCGCTCAGCTTTCGGTTTGACGCTTTCACGTGCGTCAGTGCGCTTACATAATTTAATACTCTAGCTATTCGATCGTGCTTCGCAGATAAGAGTGACTTATCTGCATATAAGCAGGATTCCCATTTGCGTTTGAAATCACATTTTTATATACAGCAGCATTTATTTAGCTACGTCATGTAGACACAACAACACGCTTATTGAATTTTTATAGAAAATTACATTTTACTCGAAGTTTAATTCATCAATTTTTCATGTATGTACGTGAACGTTTAAACATCTCTCTTCTTGATTTTGACGTTACGAAAAAATATGCGCTTTAGAAATGTATATATCATTTTGGAATCTTTTACTGAAGGTAAATGCTTGTTAATGTGAAATTACCATAGTATATAATCAACCTGACGGTGCATTAATCCTTAGCAAGTTGTTATCGTACTCGGGGCAATAACCTCGCACGAAGTATTGATTTTTACGGAAGCCTAAGTAGGCACAACTCGTCGTAAATGCCATAAATTATAGCAAATATAGAATTATTGAAACGTTGAATAGAAACCTATTTCTCTCATTCTGTTGTATGTGCTGATACTGCGTATAATTTCAAATTCAACATTGTCTATTTTTTCACTTCTATATTTCTCTTTCTCTCTTTTTTTTCTATAAATAGGTATGAAAGATTAGTTTTGCGCGTAAAATTTCTTTTCTGTTAAGTTTTGAGTATTTAAAAAATTTTATATCATCTCTTTTTCTAGGAGATAATTAAGAAAATATGTTGTTAATATATGTGCGATGTTTATCACGTGAATGCTCAAGGTTCAATAGAATAATAGTTCTCTTTGATGATATATTTGATAACAACTGAAATTCGCGTGAAACTTGTGGCATTATGATCAGCCCTGCGATATGCATCGATAATTTACTTGTTCTCTTTACTGTGTTTCTCCTGAAAAACAAATAGATCCGCGTTATCAGCAATCGGTAGCGACAATACATGCCGATGATGGAATAATCGACAGGCAAAATCTCATTAGAGGATCAATGTCGCGCGCACTAATTAATTACGTCGCCAACGCCAACCTCGTTTCTTGACAATTTCGCTAATTAAGTCCGTGCTCCACGTTCGGAAGTTGCCATTCAGCGCACTTCAATCTTGCACCCGGTGGTGAAATCGCGTGGTGTATCGTGTGTGTATGAGCGTACGGATTTTCCGACTGAAACGCGCGCATGCATGTGTGAACTTTGAAACAAAACGGGCACGCGTATGTATATGACAATGGTTTGAGAAATTAATTCTGGCATTACAAAAGCATGGCTAGTGCTTTGTATCCTTTGTGAAGTTCACACTTATCGCTGATATTAGCTCTATGGGGTTATAAGCCGGAGTAAATCTAGGATAGTAATTTAAATGATTTGAATATTCCATTTTTTTACCGCAAAGAAGGGGGATTAACATACTGACTGTAAGTTATACAGAAAAAAATTTGTAAATCAAATTATACATATATTTTAAAAATTTTTATTGATTTATAATGTACATACATGTATATTTTTTTTATCGCAAAATATTCTTCACTTTTCTTCTCTTCTGAAATATTGACAATTGTTGTACAACATATATCTTGTTAACATTAAAATCATGACATACAATATAATACACACACACACACACACATACATTTTTAAGGACGATGTGACTTTCGTAGGATCGAGTTTTCTTGAGAAAAAATACAGAGGAGCATTTTGGCAATTCTTGAAGTTGACCGTTCTTTCAAAATTTCATAGTATATTCTGTGGCACATGTTCTTACGACGACGTACTCGGCAATCGCGTTTCCGTTCGATAGCGATCAATGATCGCACCGCAGGCGTTACTTAATTACGTGCCTCGCGTGTAGTTGGGCGCTTAGCTCGGCGGCAGCGAATGGCCGATCAGCAATATAAATATCCATTCATGAAAGTGGTCAACCGACCTCGCGAATGCAACGCGTTTATCAGCCGTAATCTTTCTCTCGGTGCATTCGCCGATCGGGCGAGCCGGTTACGTAACTCATGGTACGCCTGAATGGACATACTCTCGGCGCTCCGGAAAGCGATTCTTACGTTAAATCGTAGGAACGACATTCGAAAAAAATCGTGACGGAAAGAAGAGAGAGAGCAGCAGAAAGCAGGATTAGATGCTCATTTCGTGATCTGTAATTGTGCAAATTTAACACTGCACATAATTGCATGTGGCATATCATAGATATATAATTAGAAGCAATTAAAAATATATTAATTAATTATAATACAATATTAAGCGGAGAGAACAATGGCTAA
The DNA here is from genome assembly GCA_021460005.1 of Tetramorium alpestre. Taxonomy (NCBI): domain Eukaryota; kingdom Metazoa; phylum Arthropoda; class Insecta; order Hymenoptera; family Formicidae; genus Tetramorium; species Tetramorium alpestre. The sequence continues at coordinate 77,305 of JAJVSH010000168.1, read as the reverse complement.
TATTGAAGATTTTTTTTATTGAGGAAAGAAAACAATATAATATATTTTTATACGCTTTAATTCACTGTAACAAAAAATTATAATGTTATATCATTTTTATATTTATACAATTATTGAATTTGAAATTAGTTTGAATTGGGTTTGTATTTATTTAATGCGCATTATGGAAAAATTATCAATGATCTCTTAAAGCCGGTACAAATAATCACTTGATGTAAGTTAACAGGAAGTGAATTCTGTAGGTTAAATACGATAAGATTAATGTTCTTGAAATAGATAAGCTATATAATTACGACTCATTCTCACCTACGATCGAGTATCTTTGTTAGAATTATTTGTAAATCTAAAAATGAGGCTTGTATGCTTCTTTCTGATCTATTTCTGAATCTACATTCAAGAAATATCACGTATTTTTCTTTAATGAAACAGTTATACGATATTGTGTGTTTACAAGAAGTTAGTTTAATAATATCGTCGATTCGAATCGCGTTAGCAAAATGAAAGTAAATTATAGGAATTAGTAAAAGCCTACTCTCTCGAATGTACAATATTTCTCCGATAACGCTCGATGTAACCGGAAGGAAACACCGTGCTTTTACCAGCACTGATAGCGCACAATCGTGGGATGCTGCCGAGCATTGACGTATCCGATAGCAGAGCAGCGTGGAGAAGATCTAGTAGCGTAAACCAGGATCGAATTCGCGCTGTAAACAGGGAATAAACAAAGAGCTTAGAATACGTACAATAATAGATATTTTGATAAATCCGCGATGATGATAAATCGTATTAATCGGTTACACTGGAAGATATTTTCATCCAGCGCTGAAGCGTATCAATCATTATTACTTTAATTCCCACAAAAAAACCAAACGATACATTCTACTTCTCGTCTCTCGTTTTTTCTCTTTTATCCAGAACTTCATGAAGATATACGTGTTGTAGCGGATTTTCGATTTTCCCCATTCATGCAATTTCTCGGCGCGCGACTAACAAATCGTCCACCTTCTCTCGTTCATCTCGGAACGAGTGAAGGATCGCGAGCGGTGCAGCACGCTTGCGTGTAGTATCTGGTGGTGGCACGTGTAGTGCGGCCAGCGGAGGAGAAAGAGCGGGAGCGAGAGTCGTGTCGAGTGATAAGGAAGTAACAAATTGTCTAGCTAGACGAGCCCCCGGTCGACCGCGCGACGTGCTTGGCACGAAACTCGCGCGGCGGAGCCGACCGGTTAGGTTGGCGCGGATCGTTACCGAAAGACGACGACGGGTCAGCACTCGCGCTGCGGTCGATCGTGACCTGTGAAATAATGCGAACGCCGAGCAGGCCGGACCCCCGACGAATTTATCGACGGGCTGCCTGAGCCCCGGGAACGAGCTTCGCTCGTTTGGGATTCGCTTCAATTTTTGAGAATAGCGCTTCCGTGATGGCGCCTCAGCGCAGATTCGTGGTCTCCTCGTCTAAATTCTCTGTACTGAAAAGCCGCTAAAGCGCTGCATATCAGAAATGCAGAGAATATTTGAGGATAGCATTCTCTCTCTCTCTCTCTTTCTCTCTCTCTCTCTTTCTCTCTTTCCGGGCTTTAAATGGAATTATACGTATAAGCTTCGATAACGAATGAAATATTTATTGGCGAAATTTATTCTTATAAGGAAATAGCAATCGCTTGCTCTTATTAGAAATATGATGAAAGCAAATCTAAATTTTTCGAGTATGAGAGTCTTGAAAACAAAATGTTATGTCTTAAAGTTTTGCCTTAAGAATTTAAGGATCTAAAAATCTAAAAAGCGCGTTTGAGTGTCTCTGACTCGGATTGCTAAGCTTTTCAGTATTTATTTTATTTAGTTCTTTTTTTATATATATTTTATTAATGGCTCTAGGCATTTAATAATGAACGTTGTCTTTTCTGTCAAATCGTCGTACTGAAGCCGACGTAAACGAGAAACGTATATCGTGTGTGCCCTGGGCAGTACGGCGACGGTGTCTCGTTTCCTCGCAACTTTTGATGGTTTACGGCGAACGCGCGCATACTTATCCCGGACATTAACAGCCGGCAAAATGGCGGCTATAAATTTCAGGCCGACGTTCCGACGGCCACGTTAATCCCTGGACGTTCCACCTACTTGGCAACATTGTCCGCCATTATGTAGATTACCGGACAATCCATTTTGAAACTAACACGATCGTCCACGCGTTATTATGAGATGGATTGTAGGAATTACGGACAAAAATACGAGCGTATTAACCAATAAAGTAAATTATTAGTGCGAAGACTTGGAACATCGTGAAGGGACTTGAATTTAATAGAAACGTTCGTGCTCGGCAAATCAGATTTCTCCCAAGAAGTTACATGACTGATGTGAATTTGCGATATGGAACTATGTTAGAGAGTTTATCCTAGCCGTTCATTAATGTTTATCAAAAGCCACTCCATCAAGAAATTCATAACAAACTGTTACATTTTACAGATAAATCTTATGAAATCTTATAATTTTGTTTTAAAAAGCATTTCCTTTTGCAATCTTATAAAGTTTGCAAAGTGATACATTTTATTTTATTAATATTACTTTAATTTTTTAATGCTATTTTACAATTTTATATTTATTTTATTAGATCGGGACAAAAATATAATTATATAAAACAAAATTTTATTAAGGAAATTTATGTTGAAAGAAGGAATTACATTAAATAAAAAAGAAAAAAAATCGAAAGCTAGACAGAAAGAGAGAGAAAATAAAAGCACAATATAATTAATATATTCTAAGATTTTCTAATAAGATGCTGCGATAAGTGTCTTCAAGATATGCTTCACGTATAAAAAGATTAAATAGAAAATTATGATATAAGAGAAAAAGAAGAATAGAAGAAAAGGAGAGTACTTTCTGACGGAGGCATTTCTGTAATAACTTCCTCTTGAAAGGCTTCGAAGGATGAAGCTGATGTCAAGAGAAAAGAGGAATTTCCAATCGAATATTCGAAGAAGAAAGTACTTTCCAAGGAATCTTAGATTCATTCGTTGCAGCAGAAATATGTTGTTTTCATACTTTGTCGGTATTATACTTCGATAAATTTTTTAAATTTCTCAGATATCGTGGGATATCGATTTCTGATATCGTATTGTTACGATTACGAAGAAATTATTATTGCGTATATGTTACGGAAATAGTATTTTATTTGAAAAATTTATTTTTATATATTTTCAAGATTTTCCATCACATATAGTGAAATTTTTTCTTCCAGTTCGATAAATAATCACGTTTGAGTCAGGATGAAGTTTCAGAGAATTTTATGCGTCATGAATATGAAACAGAAAACAGATAGGAAACAATACGCAAGTAAATCGAAATATATATTTAAGTTGGAAAAAGTAAAAGAAAATTTACATAGAAATATTATTAGGCTAGATCCAGTCCAGATTGAAAATGACATTTCTTGCATTTTCTCCCTATTTAATTGCGAACTATTTAACGTCACATGAGACATAAGTAGATCAGACAATTTCGCAAACATGAAGATAAGAATAATATATAGAAACGAGTATGTAGAATCTAACGATTGACCTTTTTCTTTCTTGACCTTCTTTCCTTTCTAAAAAAATGTATTTACCGCATAGATCGTTTCGGAGATATTGCAAATGGTCCGCGGGACGTGGTGGAAGCTACCTTTTATGCTATGCAAAAAGTCCCTTTTATCGTGTAGGAATGTGTACCGCCATTGATTTACATATGAAGTATGCGCACGATCGACTTCTTGTAAAAACTCCTCGTGAGATATTTAACGAGGCGGAACAGGAATGGGAAAATAATTGTGGGCTCGGTGAGTAATCAGTATCACACAGTGCAGATATACAGTACGCATTGCCACTTTGTTGCAATTTAAATAATAATCACGGCACTGCGTTAGGGGGCAAATGGTATTCGAATAATATGTTGTCACGCGAGCTGCGCCTGATATGTCGCGTTTTTAGCATTTATGGCCAAGGTACGCTTTATAATTAGTTGTCAGCTAGACAAGATACCTGTTTCGTCTTCCGAGAATATCAGCGCGCACGGCGAAATTAATTTTCTCACACGCCGTAAGGATATAAATAGCTGTAAATAAAATTGTGCATTAATCTAACTGTCATTTTTTTGTTAATTGACCATGTTTATTGGCATATTTATTGCTTTTTACGCACCTTGACCTAAATAATTACATCATTTCAATTTCGTGTCGGTCATTCGGAAGGTTTATTGTTTACGTTATTCATTTACGTTATAAGAGAGTACCTGCTTCTATAAATATTTTCGTAAAAATTTAGTTTAACTTTCTCCTTCTTGAAAATTTAAGATTTAACGTCTTGTCAAAGAAAGTAAAATACGCGAACGTAAGTTGTATATAGAAAGTGTCGGTAAATCTTCTCTCTCTTTTCGGTATTTCATAATTACGGATATCAAAGGATATTTTCTTTTTTTTTTAATAAATATTTAAATTCATTTTTACATAATTATATGTTTCTCGTTAAAAACGTATCGAAAAAATACTACAAAGTTACTTGATTCAGTTTGGTAGCTCGAAGTGAAGAAATTATAGTGGACTTTATCAGGACAGTGCGACGATTAATCACCGCTGGCGAAGTCAAGTCGGTGCTAGATGGAAACATCAGATAATCCTTCGCGTCAATTGACGATGTCGACCCAGCCGTTCACTTTCGTTCGATTTTCGCGTTTCGAGGCGTGCTGAAACGGCGCGGCGCCTGCGACAGCTGTAGACACGTGAATGCACGGAGGCGGTTGCCGTTGCACTTCTCGCACGCGTGGGAGAGATAATAAATAATATGCTGTCGAGAAGCTGACACACGCGCTAGCGCCGTGTAACGTTGCGTTAATATATTCACAATGTATGAACATTGTAATGATATTGTTTTCCACAATGAGAAGCAGCGAGACGGCGAGAGATCGCGAACGTCGAGGACTCTCTTTGAATTTATAACGAATTTTATATTTAGATGAACTGAAATCGAATAAAATTTGATTGGATAAATTGCGAACTGTGTGACGCGAGAATTCTGGAATCCGAAAGAGCCAAGCGATAAAATAGCATTGTGAAACTTGAAAAGCAATTCGTGTTTGATCATATTGAATGAAGATTAATAGGTCCAAGGCAATACGTATCTGCAATTACATTGAAATGTGTTGTAAATAACATTCAAAGTAAAGCTCGGTCCTTGAAAATTGATTTAAAGAGAATATAGAGAATATAGAACGCTTCCTTTCTCTTTTATGTTTATTTTAAATATATCTAAATGTTTGAGCTTTGTCTTAGAAGCCAAATAAGTGTGTTCTACTTTTCTTTAGGTCTTTCTGTATTTAAAGCAGAAATATGGTTTCCTAATTTCTCGGAAGTGTAGAGTCTAAAAAAAAGTTGTGGATTTTATACATCCGATTCAAATAGTTGCGCGAATAACGCGGATTATGTAAAGATCCAGCTGCAAATGCCTCTGGTGTAAGGGAAAAAGAAAGTTAAATGGGTTTATCCTGTACTTTGCCTGTACTTTGAAAGCCACGATTTTCTGAGAGAATTTTTCGACGGTATTTCGATCTTAACGAATTTTTATGTATGCAGAGAGCGAGCTTTCTACTATGGCGAAGTTCTGAATGGATTTTATTTCTGGGCATTTGCCGACGTCGATATGAATTTGAGTTTCTTCTTGACGTTTTGATCCCATCGTGCAACATAGTAGTACGTGGCCTCGCGTGGAATCGCGCACGCATATAGGAGTGGCTTTCCATGCCTGCGAACACGGCAGAAGAAATATTTAACGGGAGGAAGATGCCGAGGGGCGAACGGAAACGGGTAGATTATTGCCCGGAGTAATAAACTGTCAGGCGAGCGATACGTCGGGTAATGCATTGCCGACGAAGCCGTTACAATGCGCCTGGTTTTATGCTACGGCTGCACCCCGTGTAATTACCGCGGGGTGCACGCTACACTCAATAACGAGCGATTTCGCGGCGCATAATTATTTCACTTATTCTGATGAACGTGTTAGCTAATAAAAAAGAAGGAAGTATTAGATGGTATTAGAACGTTAAGGAAGCGATATATTTCGTATTATATCCCAATATCCGTCCCTCTCTCCATCAAATTTAGACAAGCGCGCAAATGCAGTCTCTCATGATTTTCTCTACGACAATGAGATCATTGTGCGTTTAATTGTGTGATTCGAGAAGTAGACCGCTGGGAAATCTCGGTGTATAAGAGAATATTAATAGGATACGGCGGATATTACTTAAAATCTAGATCTGGGTATTTAATTAATTAAATCCATGAGTAATAATCATTAATCTCCCGATGAATGTACCATCTATCAAATATTCTCGCAATCTTCGATTCTGAGAGGAAATTATTTTGTGTCGGTCTACGTGCGTTTGCAATTACTCGCCAGTGTTGTTAATAATTTCACAGTTGCTGTACGTTTCTGAAAGCGTTGGAGCTAGCGTATCATTTCTTTTCCCGATGCAACCGTTTATCCCTCGGTGTGACTTGTCTGGAGATCTGCCTACGCGAAGCAGAGATTCTTTACGTCTCGAGAAGCAAATATTTCTGCCGAGTGGTAAACTAAAATATCTCTAGTGCATCCCCCTATATATGTCACCGGATGTAGGCTCTCCTCTCTTCTCCCTCTTGTTCGTTCTCTCTGTATCTCTTGTTTTTCGCTCTCGCGTAAAGTACGATGTCTATACGCACTATCGCGGACATAATAATAGCGCGTACTTTACGATCGTGTATGTGTGTGCATGCACGGTAAGTATCGCTTGCACATACACTGGGCATACACCCGGGCGCCGATGAGGTCCCTGGGACGGGATTCCATTTAAGTGTTCCGCAAATACTGTTACCGCGAGGGACACGAGAGAACAATCCGCACCGCTCGCCCGCTCTCTCCCACTCGCCCGATAATGCATTTTGCGAGCGGGACGCTAGTGCACGGCCGTCGTTGGCGCCGCATTCTATTAGTTTTATATCGCGCGCCCGGCGACCTTCGACGTCGAGGTGAACCAAATGAAGAATATTCACTTACTAAACGCGAGAGAGCAAATTAGCGCTCGGTGGTCCACCGACTTTCCGCGGACTTTAAGTTAATTATCTTCTTCCCTCTGATGCCGCTCTTTTTCCGGCCAGCTGCGCGGCCGATGATTCGAGAAAAGCTCGCTCGACTGTGATCGCGTATCGATTTCCCGATTGATGCAATTCTTCCTGTTTAAAAGTCGTAATGCGTAATGTAAGTGACGTAAATCCGATTCTGATCGATTAAGATCGGATGACTATAATAATGAACGTGAGATAGTAGCTACGCAGTTGAATTATGCCGTATTATTTTGACATTTAACAGCGTATCGTTATTAAAATTTATCAGCTTTGATGCAAACGAGATATTATCGTATTCATTATGTATACGTATCAAGTAGTAAATCACTTCCCACATGTACCGCACTTTAAATATTATTTTTTGCAACGTTAATCAGGATTAGCTAAAAAACGAGATTAACTAGATACAATGCTTCTTGCTTACGCACCTGAGATTGCAATGCGGCTCGAAACTTAATTACGGCTTATTTTATTTTATTTTTTTTGGTTGACTTGCTCAAGGTCTCTGCAGCAGCACGTGCGCGAACCTCGCTAATCCGACGCGATAGCCCCAGTCCGCGCACCGTCGCGGAGTTTCAGCGCGGGGAAAAATATTTTCCGCGGATTTACCTTGCCGGCGATCTGGTAAATAACGGATATGCGTAATCATCGCCGCGATAACCGCAGCGCTAATACCACTAATAATTACTTCACTATTACGCCGCGGGCATGTTATTACACGGAGGTAATCTGCGATGAGAATTTCCTATCTCACCGACAACGTGTATCGCGACGAGCGTCTTGGCGAGGCGTTTACGGAGCGGCAATTCGCTCGCTCAGTCACTCACGGGAGAAACAAATTAGTAGTTGATCCGCTCCGACGTACGTGGTTTGCGCGTTCGCTAATTAAACCCCCGGCCTCTCTGTTAATCTCTGGCGTGGCTCCGGCTGGACGAACACTGTGGGACATGTATAATTTCGTCAACCGAGTCTCACCGTGCTGCGACTGCGACGGCGACGGCAGCGACGGCGACGCTCCATTAATTGTGTCAACCGATAATTATTCCGTGAGCAGACTTCGCGTATCAGTCATTCGCGCCACGGCGCTAAGCCGATAAATCGGCTAACAACTTGTGCAGAAGGTCGACCAACAGGTTGTTTCTGGAATCTGACAGCGGCGCCAAGCCTTCGTTAGCGAATCTCTGAGCGAATGCGGAACAGGAGAATTAACTGCTTTTGCCGTCATGCACGTGCTTCCGGTAATGATACACGTAGAATAGGATAGAGAGGGGTTTTTTATTTGTGATTTTTAAATGTCACGTTTTGAAACGTTTTTTATCTCATCTTTTTAGTCATGGTGGCTTTTTTGGCTTCTTTTATTTTTAGATGGATTCAAAATTTTTTTATCCGGTTTTTTCTTTTAGCCTCTTTTTACTCTATCCCCTGATAGTCGACAATAGAAACTTGTATTGAAATAAGTTTGGATTCTTATTAACAAAATTTTGATATATTTAATATTAGATATCTCTTAGTAATTAGGTTTCATATTGAATCGACAGGGAAAAAAAGCAAGGTATCTGGCGCTTGCCTCAATTCTTCGTTATCAAGTCTCTCTCAAAGAGAATAAGATGAATACGCAAAAGAGAGTCAACTTTGAAATTCCGTTTCCAATCATGTTGCATTGGCACACAGTGTGCTACGATATATAGAACAGCCCAATTAATGGTAGGGACATATCGTGAATTTAGAATTGACTATTGATAGTAAAAAAATTAATTCCCCGGTCACCCAGCTTTGTCTCGCAATCAATTTCAAAATTTCTAAAATCGATTTTTTAATAATCAGATTTTAATAATCAGATTCTTTAAATCAAAGATTAATGCGATTACAAATTCTTAATATTAGATTTGAATAATTAACATCATTAGTGATAATTTTACGTGAATTGATTGATAGCGGAGACTTCGTAATCGGAGACATTAATCCTTTGTCACTCGGTGTCAAAGGAAATCAGACGCAGTTGCGCGAGAGGAAATCAATTCTGAAATCCCGCTTCCAATTACAGATGTTCTGTAACAATATACACAGTGTATTGTTACGACATACGATGGATCAATAGTAAGAATATTTCGAATAAATTCAAAGTAAAGTAGTGAAAACACAAGTTATTGAATATATATCTCTCGGTATGTTATTGAATTGTATGCAATCATAAAAATCGCAATATTTGCGAAATATAAACCCGGCAAATTGCTATATGTAAATATCGTTAACTTTTCACGATGAAAAAATAAATTCTCCGTTGTAACTTTTAAAATTAGATACCTCAATAATCGAACTTGAGTTTAAATAACAAGATTCCACATAGGCTTTTTTTATTATTATTTTTCGCGGAAAATTGGAGATTTTTATAAAAGAAAATCAAAAAGTAATATTATTCTGAATTATTTCTTATAGTAATTTACATGTATAACTCTAAAATTTCAAGAATCTCCGAAAAACTTTCTCTGGAAAATACACCTTCATTTTCCAGTATATTATATTTAATAATACATAAAAATAACTGATTAGGTGGGTAGATACGTACAAAAATAGAGAGTATGAGTTTCATTAGTTATTTAACGATAAAATACAGCTTGAATTTTGTTGATAATAGTATATATGTAAAATGCAAACCATCAGGTGTTTTACTCATGCGATATGAGCAAACGCACGCATAAATATTCATTCCTATTACTGCTGCCTAAGAAGATATCCGCTGTTTACCCGACGAAAGTATGTACACAGCATCGCGAGTTTATATTTCACGAACATCGCACAACTTGTAACCGCGGAGTTATATTTCTGGGAAAAAGATATTCGATAAATCGCGTTTCTCAAGATTAATAACCGCGCAGCGCGGAATTATCCTTCGAATCGATATTAATTTCATTGGATTTCAAAGTTTCGCATTTTCCTCTTCCAGAAATAGATTTTTCGAAATAGGGAGAGAGAGAGAGAGAGAGAGAGAGAGAGAGAGAGAGAGAGAGAGAGAGAGAAAGGGGAAAAGAAGGAATTACGCAGGATTGTGCAGTTTCGGAAATCGATGATTATTATTTCTCTCCTTTTCCGACAATGAGAGGAATCCAGCGTGTATTGCGTGCGTCACGCTCACGCACACGCATCCGCAACGCGCCCACGGCCGCGGCAAAAACACCCGGCGACTCGGACTTATAACGCAATTGTGCGACGTTTAATTCGATAAATTAACCTCTGGTCCCGGTCGACGTCGGGGTCTCTATATAGGCTGGAGAAGAGAGTGTTTCTCTCTCTCTCTTTCTCTCTCGGTTAAACCGCGGCAGGAAATCTCTTCAATCTGCCCTGATGCGCCTCGTTAACGAGCATTTGTTTTCTTCCGTCCGGCTCGGAGTCGGCTCCGCCCGTCGACTGCTTTCTTCGGTCTGTAGCTATCGCAGTCTCGTACATTTACGCGTTCTTGTGTTAATTCCTTGCGGATGTCTCATAATAATTTTATGTTTCATATTTGCTACCGGAATTTTCAGCACAATCCTTTTGCTATATTCTAGAGAGATTTCCTCATAAAGTGTCTTTTCCGTCAAGCAGGAATTGAATGATTTTCCATTTTCTCAGTGGAAAAACTTTATCAATTTTTCATATTTAAAAACATTATATACATATATATATAAATCGGAAAAAATGCAATGTATTTACAATTAATAAGTAGGAAATACAAATAGAAAATCTTTTAATAAATGATAAAAATAATGATAAATCTTTCAATAAATGATAGAAATAATAATAAATTTTTTAAAGAGGGTTTTCTAAATTGTTTAAAAAAATATATTTTTTAATGATTTTATCGAACGACATTTTATATTGGAAATATTTGACACGTGCCTTTCATATGACATAAAACGCGCAATTGAGCGCGTATAAGTTTCATGTCTGGCTTTTGCATTTATTCTTCACGCAGAAAATTGTCTGCCTGCTTCGCTCTTTTCGCGAATATATCTTTTCATCAATTCATTCGCAACCGCGCTGTTTGCACCTTTATCGGGTCTCTCGCATGCGATACAGAAGTTTCCGAGACATAGTGAAGCTGTCGGTGCGAAAGGTATTGCGGCGCGATTCTCAGAATGTTTCATCTCGCAAAGTGCTGTCACTGTTTCATCAGTGGACTGCCTTGTTCTCTTTTCTCGTTGAAGCTTTTCTACACTCGGAACGCGGAAACTGAGAAGACTTTCATGCTTCGGACGGTTTCGAGTGTTCAATCACTGACACGATTGCAGTCATACTTTTTAAAAATTATATTTCCGCTCGCAAAATATAATTTGTGACAGAAATCTAACAAGTTCACTGCCAATCAAACATGTGCGGGATTAAAATCATTACATAAGCTATAGCTCATTATTACATAAGCTGTAACACATCATATTTATGATTTATAGCTTATGTTTATTAATGTAACAAATACAGTAAAAAATGTCAAATTACTAACACACATAAAATAAAAATACTTTATATACAATACAATTATAGTTAGGATAGACCGAGACGAATCGGATTAATAATTATTTGTATTTTACATGGTTAGATATATTGATGAGTGTAACAAATACGATCTCAATTTTTACTTTGATCCAATTTGCCCTGTGATTCGATTCGCCTCGGTCTACCCTATACGTGTATGTATTTTAAACATATTTTCTCGATACACGTGTATATGCGCGAATATAATTATATACTCTACAATTGTACAGTATAAATGAAACAGACAAATGTAAAAACATAGCGAGAGGCAGAAAGAAATTATTTTGTCAGACTATTCATAAGCCGATGAAATATTTTGAATCCGGATAAATTCAAAATTTTATTGTGACAATTTCATGCAGATCCATATAATTTGTCGAAATGGATGGAGATCGTTTCAAAGTTCTACGCGCCTCGGGTTGCAATTAAATTCATTTGTAAATTGTAAAATGGCCGGGGATGAGTTTATGAAAATTAGGTTTAATCGTTTATTGCGCGGCGATTCGAAACCCGTTTCGGTTCGCAAACAAACTGTACGCTGTCTAATTATTATTCGGCCGGATTATACGATACGGGCAAATAATCATAGGTGTATGTACGTGCGCTTGTACGTGCGACAAGTCTTCGATGGTAATCCAATGCCATGTCGAAAGAAGCGGGCAAATGATTACCGAGCAGCGCCGGAGGCAGCACAGTGGAACGACTCTATGGATGAGCCGCCTGTTGCATCGCTCGCGAACCAACCGTCGGCGCAGGGCACGTTCGATAATCTACGTTACGGTGTATCAAAACTTTCATATTGATTACAGATTCTTCAGCGAATTCGGGCTGCGTTTTCCTCTTAGCGAAAATTTAGCCGGGATTGTTTTCTTCCTTTTCTTAGTCTATTATCTTAACATTTAACGTTCTTAAATCATTTGGCTTGCATAATAATGAATGTTGGATGTGTGGAGATATAGGTATACATATAATTTAGTTGTTAGTAGAAACAGCAAACGTATATGCCCGTTATAATTAACATGAGTATGCCGCGTGTTCTTAATTTTGAAACAAATGCATTTGCCTTCATTTCGAGTATTTATAGGCACGTTTCAGGCGGTCGATATTCTTTTCAGTTTGTCTGTATCTATTCATCCGTATCTACTGATCATAGAAAACGCGTGACCTCTTAGACACTCTATGTAACGGTTATCCGTCCACGGGGAGCGAAGCGATTTGTCTTAATCGGAGCTAAAATCACGAACTGTCTCGGCCAGTCGTAACTAGTGCTTTCGTGAGAAGAAACTGGCGCAATAATAGTAGAAAATGCGAATTAATGAAAGCCACGTTATTGCGAGGGAGACAGTGAAAACAAGGGATACATTTACCGTAATTGTCAATAAGAGAAGCGTCCGATCAGACATTTTTAGGGATTTGTAGTTTCGATGATTCGAAGAGTTTCAATCTATAAAGGACTCACTGAAATCTAAATTTATAGGCGTAGATTATCAGCGGAATATTTAATTAATTGAAAGAGATTCTATCAAGTTTTCTATATCGACAAAATCGATATAGAAAAATTATTATTAATCATACAATCGGAAAAAGTAAGTAATTTGACAATAAAATTTAAAATATATAATTCTTTTTATTTATTTTTCAAGAAATTCAAAATTGAAAATTGGAGCATTAATAATATTTCTATGTTGTTGCATTATTTTCTCTTCAAGCGGCTGCCTTTCTTCAATAGTTGGATATATAAATTGAATAAAAATACAACATTCCGTGTATATTCAAGAGAATAAAAATAATTTTGTTATTTTTTTACAAAGAATTTTTATTCTTGCAACTTCAGCAATTTTTTTATCATTTTCAAAAAGAGAACGTTCTGAGCTTTTTTTACATTTTATTGGACGATTTATATGTCGCAGCGCAGCCCAAAATTTTTTGTCAGCTTGATAGAAGATATTTTCTGATATTCAAAATAAATTTTCGAAAAGTGAAAAGTGCTTCTTCGTGCGGAAAAGAAATCTTATTATATGTTGCACTTATTCTTTCTTTACATGAAGAAATCCTTCTTTTCCGGTTGTACTATCAATAACATGTTATCCTGCATAAAAGGGTTTCTCGACACCAAGTGATGATGATTCATTCCTAACCCGATACGAATAGTGACTACTATGCAGCTTTGACGTATAGCGAATCCTCCCATCCTCGAGTTCACAAGAAAGGTCTCCGCCTCGGGACCTCACAGGAATCACAAGTCACCGCGCATTGTACCCCACGGTGTGGCCCACGATCGAGATCTCGCGCGTTGAATCGCACGTCCATTCTCGGTTACTTTTCTCCGCGGTGCACGGCCGCGGCCGCGCGGCACATTCGCGCATATAACATTGCTATACAATGTGGCGTAGTCGCCACGTCGAAATGATCGAGGGCGTCGATGCATAAACTCGACAGCGTACGCTTGTTGCGAGATAAGTGTTCGCGGACAGTGACACACCGGGTGTGTCCGGTCAATTGCGCCAGTCGACGACGAGTATCTGAATATCTGAGAGCAGCAGTTAGATTATTCAGATATTCTTTCAGTAATAATTTATGTTGTGTCAACTAAATTGTCATCAGAGAGATTAATTCTTATGATCTGTTAGATATGTATCTGACAACTTCTCTCTTTTTTTTCCGTTTAATTTGAGAGCGATGTAAGATAATTGTCGGCAAATGCAAATAAAATACATGAGAATATTTATATAAATCGATAGCTTAGAAAAATTTACATGTGCAACTTTAAAATATGCAGCTCTAATGATTGTGAGATGATTAGATTTAAAAAGAAATCATATTTTTGCCAGTGTAAAACCACATTAAATGTATTTATTAATATATTTTAAAGTTTAGTATGTACAATACATGATAACAGAGATTTAATTTTTTATGAGAGGACATAGGGGAAAATTAAAATAAACACAACAGAGGCGTTTTAATAATAATACAACAATTGATTAATTTAAATCTAATAGTACAAGTAATAATACAACAACGTTGATTGAATGATTAATTTAAATCTGCATTGTGGGAAGTAGTGCCGCGGATTTCTCAGCAAATAAAGCTTTCTAGCTGTCTGTCGTGATTTTTTTATGGTTAGCTTGTAATACACGGTTTAATAATGTTGACGGCGGTGTGATGAAGTTTGTGCAGCTATTTGATCTACTGTGAGTATACTAATTTAACCCTTTAAGCACGCTTATTACGACATTTCCTTCATGTCGAGTCGGAGAGAGAAACTTTATAATGCGCACGGAAATAAAGTAGCGAACTTCGGCTTAGTATTAAAACGGGATGGTAATCTGCTTGTTACCTTTGTGATTACTGACATGAACTATATTACACGTATATATCGTCTTTTCGAAATTGTACTTTCCGTCGTGTTTGAAGGATTATAAAGATATATTATTAAGTAGGAAATGGAATATTTTTGCTAGAAAAATCCGTTAAATGATGTCAGTTTTTTTTACAAGTTAAATAGTTGAAATGAAAAATGTAATTTGCTGGAAATTTTATTTCAGAAATATTTTTACGCAATGTATGCAATTCATAATTCAATATTATAATTATATTCATAATTCAATGTTATAATTCAATATTATGCATCGAAGATATTAATAGGTTTCGACATAATCGCTTGGTCTTCTGAGAAAGATTTAAATTGTTGGCCAAGAGAAATTCCTAAGATTTGCAATAATTGTCAGCTTTGTGTTTGTCTGTTTATATCTACAATTTCAACTCGTAGATATAATCATCGTAAATATAGCCAGCCTCTTTTTTCCAACCAGTACGAGCGAGATGAGGAAATTGCATACGCTTAATCGCGAATGAATTATCTGGCAAAAGACCAACGGACCTGTCTTATTCACGAGACGTACTAACCGATTGTTAGCTTTTTCTCCTTTCTTTCTTTTTCATTCGCGGAAGCTGCTCGTGTTCGTTTAATGAACTCGCGACCTATCGCTTTTATCTTCGCGCCTTGTAGGTCGCCGACGTAACTATGTCGCGCGTGTAGCATGCAAATGAACAGCCGTCAAATGGTATTTTCCATATAGTCGAGTGCGCACTCAGGTAGCCGGTTCGCCCGGAATGGGAATGGCGAGGTTTAAATTAATTCAATGCGACAAGTTTATGAAGCCTCTATCGCTCGAATCGCGATTCAAGAAGTACTTACGCGGGAGTAGCCTGTCGGATTTTATGCGTTTGCGGTGAATCACATGGCGAGCCTGTCATTCGACCGCGCTAATTAACAAGCCTCCGCATAGCGAAATCGCATGCGCAATGTCCTAATTATTGTCGAGTTCGATAACGCTGCTTGAAATTAATTTGCTTGTCGCCGTTAAAATTAAGACGGATATTATATCCTTGAATATGTATGTATATATATATATAACATAGAGAATTCTTGTTAGACTTTTGAGGTTTGGTAAATCAAGATTGTAATTAAAGTTATCGTTCTTAAGTCACGAAACACCGAGGAAAGTCAGGGGAAAAAGTAATAATATATAGAAAAATGAAAAGGGACTCGGCCATTAGATTTTGAGAAAGTTGAAGGCGTGAAAGAGACCGAAAATTCTTAAACTATCGGAAACTCTTAAAATCTAATTTTAGCGACAGCTTGTGTAATGTACGGCTGCCAGTGGGAATCGACGACGTTCGATAATCGTTCCCGAAGGCATCCGACTTCTATGACAGTTCCGTTATGTGTTCCCGCGAACGTGGCCGCAAACACAAGTGACTTATCCGGTTATCCGAATGAGCGCCGCCAATTGCTTCTGCTAAGCACACGGGATTCTCGATTTTCTCGCAGGCACGTAATGAACCGTAACTGTCCTCGCGGATCCCGGTAGGGCGAGGAGCACGGCGAGCGCAAAAGGAGAAAAAGCACGTTCGTGCGCTGAGCGCCGCGACCGTCCGCCCAATAGCGATTCCGCTACTTGCGGCCGACATGTACTGATTCAATCGATGGCAGGAGCTACTCTTACGTATTACGCGACACGACCAAATCATCCACAAAATGGACCGGGCGCGACCGAACAAATAGGACCGTAATTCGACGAGTTTCGTACGATAGATCTCCGCGAGCCAATTGCCTTCTTTACTGTGTCCGAATGAACAATAGACTGTCCGTGAATTGAAAGGGAGCACAATTTTCCGTTCGATCCCACATATCGTACGTGTTAAGAATTTGTTAAGATGACAGCTTGTAATGCATGGCTCAAGTTTTTTGAAATAATTTTTGCTAATAAATCTCGATGTGCTTTCGTTAAAATTAAAACAGGAGTTATCATAAAAACATTATAATTATCCGTTGATATTAATTTATCATCAGACCATTAATGTTTATTCAAGTTTATTCGACGCGATAATGGTATCAATTAGTTGAAATCGGTCTTTTATAAAATTAATAAATTTTAATAAATCATTAATTTGATATTGTATAGAATTGTAACTATTATTATTTCGCGTTGCAAAACCTCAATAATTTATCAAAATATCAATATTGATTGAAATTGATCCCTAAAGGGAAGAATTTATTACATGATGATTTTAAAGTAAAAATATTTCCATTGGGATCGTGAATATAATTTTTGTATTTGGAGCTGCGAGAGCTTGTAGCCTAACTTTTTAAGGTTTAAGATCCTTGGAGGCCGGTAATAAATCAAAGTACGATCCGCGTCTGTTTTCACCACTTCGTTTTCCACGAAGCACGCACTCAAATCACACCCGCTTGATCCCCGGAGGATCACTGAAATCGCTGATTGACGCTTATTGCCTTTTGATTTGATCCTACCGCTGGCTGGGTATCTCGATGAAAAAGAGACAATATCTCTTTCTCTCGAAACTCAGCAAGTATTACAATGCAAGAATGTGGAAGGTTCTTCCTGTCATTGTGTCATTTCTTTTTACTCTCCCAGAATAATGCTTCATCAATTGAATATCGTCATATCGAATGACGAGAAAAAGGAAAGTCAGGAAGTTATATTTTTATCGGCAGATTCCTAAGCTTCTTTCTGCGAAAGTATTCTTGAGTTATAAATGAAGAGATCGAAAATCTCTCTCTCTCTCTCTTTATTTCGCTAATGAAAAGAAAATTGCAATAAAGATATCGTTTTTTTAATTTTAAGTAAAATTATGTCTTTTTTAATTATATAAATTGAAGTAAATGTATTGTATTTGTTTCAAGGAACGTTAATTAAGTCCTTTCTAATGTATTTTATATAATTTCATATAATTGAATTTTCTTTATATTTACACTTATTGTTAGAAAGAAAAAAATATATGCAAAAATAAGATTGATATTGCCAATTTTTTTAATAATAAATATTAGCTGAATCAATTTTTTAAAACTTTTGTTTCGTATAGTTAATTTTTCGTGACTTTGCGATGCTATCAGCTCCCTTTCACTTTGCGCGTACGATTTCAGGTTTGCTTCTTGAAGTTTATCCACGATACTTTGTAACTTTATCATCACAAAAAGGCGACCCAGATTTTTCTAAACTCTTTGCATATAAAACGAAGAATTCAAAGTAAAATCTTGTTTCGATTGGCATACTCATACATTTTAGAATGTCTTTGACACTAAGAAGTGAAGAAAGAAGGAGATCTTATAGTCTTTTTCAGAAGTAATACTAGATAAAATTAGAGTCTCTTTGGCGTATTTTGTACTATTTTAAATTTATTACTCCTTCCGGATAGAAATCGCGAAAGGCAATTTCGTAATTTTCGCAGTGAAAAAGCTCAGAAAAACGAAAAATCAAGATTGAGATTCAATCGGAGCAATATAACTCGCGGTTCGTGGGTATATCCTATAAAAGGAATCTTCATCTTTTGTTCCTCTCTATGCTGCATGCTACTAAATCGACAATGTCTCTGTCACTGCGTCATGCATATGTAATCTATTATATTAGAATACATATCATTATATACATATTATGTTACGTTTCGCTCGCGATAAACGTAGAATCGAGCGAGAACAGCATGAACGATGGTTTTGACGTGGCCGTCGTCGCCGTTGTCGCCGTATCTCATGCTGACAATGCTAATCGCGTCTTTCGCCGGTGTTATGATTGCCCGAGAGCAGAATTTGTCATACGAACCGCGAGAGCGTGGGCGCGTAGTGTATACCACGCGTGTATCGGACGACGGTATCGCGGCTTTGTAACTGTAACCGATCCTCTGCGTGTCGTCGATGCACGAACGAGACAGTTGAGGAGGAAGGGAAGAGGGAGACGGAAGGCGCGCGATACACACGCCGGCACGCTAGACGGTTCGATACGCAACGCGCGGTGCACGCATGCACCGCATGAGCCGCGTTGCGCTTGAATAATGCATAAGTTTTCGCGTAATAAAGCGGTAGACAAGCGGCTCCGGGCGTCCACGCGTCGACGGTGCGCTTTTTGCCTTCGCCGGCTGCTTTTGCGATTTACTGAAAAACAACGCTCGCAATGGAAAGAGCTTTTGTTTTTCTGTACTTTGACTTGGAGTACGTCATCAGGCTCGAAATGAAACACATACGTGTGTGCGTTAAGAGCAAGACATTTATGATTTACTCGTTCTTCACATTGTTGCCGCTGTCGCGCGCAACAATCGCGATTCGATTATAATTGGGCCGTGTTACGAGATTTTAGATTAATCACGATTGACATTTATCGCGTATCACGAAAAATATGTTGCCAATATGAATTATTTCCGCGAAATGATATTATATCCCGCGCGAAATATCATTTCCACTCGTCCCTCCGCGTGTCCGCATAATTTTCCTCAATTTACGTCAAAAAAGTTCGCAGCGTAGCGGCGAATCATTATCCCGCGTACGAACGAGTGCGCGACGCGCAGTATGTCGCGATCAGAAATCCGCTCGTATTACAGTTCGTTATTGGCGTTTTCGGCCGCGTGCGTCATTGCGTGCCGAGAGTTGCGTTGCACGCACACGGTGGACCCCGCTTCTCCCCGTAATTAACGTAACGACGTGTCGGAGAGGTCGCGCGAGTCGGAATCGAACGTGGAAAGTGGGACGCGTGTCCGATTCCGTCCGCCGAAAATGAGACATCTCGATCGCGAGCGGACGCGGACAATGCACGCGGTACATCAATCCCGCGCGTTCCCGCGCTTCCATTAGATCACTGATACAGACACGTATTAATAATCCTTTATGTCAGCGTGATTAAAGAGACGTCGTCGCTCAATGAACGAATGATCATCGATCTGACAGTCGCCCATTTCCATCCGATCTATCACATCTGCAGGGCTTTTCCTCCTCCGCCCTCCGCCTCCATTTGACTTGGTTGATTTGATTTATGGCCGATCGATGGCCATTATCCGCGGATTTGTCCCGCACCGGCGGCTCTATCCGAGAAATTCCGATAGAATAGGAATATTGGGGCGTCCTACTGGGAATGCGAAATGTAACTATCACTCGATGGATGTGCTGCTCGCCGATTACAGCGCCTCGCGCTGATTTTTGCTCGGCAAGTGTAGCACGGTACCTGGGGGACAAATCCATTTGCTCGCGCAGCTACTGCAAACAATTGTCCTAACGTCAGACTGACACGGCAAATAGATGACGATAGATTCGTTGTTCATCCAGTAGATTGCAATTCTTTTTATCTTGCTTGTATGGACAATAGATTTGTTTCTATAGGTACAGAGTATACGTTCCTACATGCCGCGCGATTTTATCGCGAGCGAGTGACACAACTTTGTAAATATCGGTTGAAATGATATCCTCGATATTTTTAATTTCACGTATGTGGAAAAACGTACAATTATCCTCGAACAATTTTACTCAAACAGAATAATTATAGTATATTATTGAACATTTCGCGTAGCATTGTAGCTATAATTGTATAGTAATTAATTGATATCTTATTGATTTCTGTAGCCATTGGCTGAATAATACGACTACTGCTTAATACACAGACTGCAATGATTGTATCGACACAAGTAATTGGTTTTTACTTTTACTCTTTAAAGATTATTTATAGTTTTCATTGGTATCCACGCTCGATATTTTTGTTGTAACTGGAATTGATATCAGCTTCCGTATTTGGCCACTGTTGTCGATTCATAAACGGCCGTTAAGTGACATAACGTGCTGGTGGCAAGAAGGTCAAACAAATGTCTTAATTAAACGCTCGTCATTTCAACGGCACATTAAATTAAGCATGTTTTCCCGCAGGCTTTATCCGGTATTATCCGATACTAACGGGATAAAGACAGAAGGCGCTCGTTATCAGAGCTGCTGATTGCTTCGACTCATATAAACATCATCGGTTCTTTCTTTAATTGTATCAGAATGATCAATTGGAATAATTATTTTATAAAATAAGATTGTCGATCGTTTAAATATTATAATCATAGCATCACGTAGATGACGTGACGAATATGTTAAAAGATTGTGTAGAATTGAAATCTCGTTAGACGATTATAAAATTAATTTGAATAAAATTAAAATAGAGACGACAGAAAATGGCACATTCCGTTCAAATATAATTTATTTATTAGAGAATTCAGCAGCAAAGCTATACAAGTAAAAATGATGCTTTTATTTAACTTTTCAATCCTTAGTCAAATTTTTTATTAAATATTGATGACAATAATTTAAAAATACATCAAGCGATCAAGGATTAATAACGATAACAGCAAAATTTAATAAAGAATCTTTAGTACGAAAGAACAATTACATAAATTATACCGCCATCTTGTTTGTAATATCATTAGGTAATATCCATCAATCATTGAATAATAACGTAATGCCCATTAAGGGAAAGTGCTCCAAAATCTCGGTGTATATTTCCCGATGTCTTCCCATAAACTACCATTATTATCATCAGCATAAATACCGTGCGGCATCCAGAGAGAAAGTACATTACCGGGGGAAAGCGAGATGGCATAATAAATATCGGCGTCGCCGGCCATAATTTATCGGTTACAGGGACTGTACGCGTCCCGCGCTGGTTTAATTGCGAGTAAACCGAGAAGAAAAATGGCGCCGTGGCGTCGCGCCAGCATCGGCGCTCAAAACAATGCGATGCCGTGACGAGTGGCGGCACGAATCCGCCCGGTCGTTAAGATTAATTCGAATTTTCGAACCGAGCGAAACCGAAAGGGGCTGGCACCCGCCCGCGAATCCACGCCGCTTTATGCGATCAACTCGGGCGAAAGGTCGGGCGAAGACAGTTAAACAGTCGCGGAGCAAATATTTGCACTCGTACGAATAGTTTGGAAAGTTTGCCCGTGTGTAACTTCGCAAGGGAGATGGAGATATAAATTCCATTAAGTCCCCGACAAACTCCCTCGCGATATTAATGTTCGTACGGTATGGAGAACGTGTTACAAGGAGAAACTTTTCATTGCGATCCGACTTCATCGATATCCAATCAAACGCGAATAACTCGCGACGATGATTCGCGTATCGAGGTTCTCTGATTAATTTGGTATCGTTTTCTCCCCGACGAAACGAATTGCAATTATCTTTATTTTTACATCGTCGAATATAAGAACGCGAATAGATTTAATACAGATTTCTTCAGCGATCGATTAAATTGCAACGTCTTCAGCGCGCTTACGCGCCGTACGGATTCCGCGCGCGATATCATTGTAGTAACGCCGATGAAGGGAGTCAAAGGGATAGGGTTTGAATCGCTGGTTATGACGCCTTAATTACAGCGTATTTATACGCCATCCGTTGCGCGACGCGTGATTTATCGATCTTATACAGATTGAGCGCGGCGCGGCGAAACTCACGCGGAAACTGCTATCGATCTCCAGTAGGCGCATCTGGGCGCGATGACATTAAAAGCGCGCGCGAGAGAGAGAAACCTATAAAACTTTGATATTAATCGAAACGATAAAGTACCACGGACGTCTCGCGACGTGACGGCCGCGTCGCCGTCGATGTCGCTCGGCCGTCGTCCTCCCTGCGTATCGCTTCGAAACTCCCATCGTCTTCTTTTCCGCTCGAGATCGCTAACACATCGCGTTATTTATTGCAACGCCGCAGCTCCTCGCAGACGGGAATAAACAGGACGAAGTTACGTTATCGAGATACCGTCGCGCCGGTGAGAAAATTTTCTCTTTAATCTTTCTACTCCGAGGCATTAAGTTTGTGTTCCACTTCTTACTCCCGTCGAGTTTATTTTGAAGCACCGTCGCGTACAAGCCGGGCATTTTCTCTCGGCTACATAAACAAGTTTCTTTGACAAATTTGGAATTGATGTTTTACACGTACTCGCCGAGGATAGCGCGAGATCTTTTCTCTCTCGCAGTATCTCCGTTCCCGTCGAAGTTGCCGGCAACTCGAAATCTTTTTTCAAACAACTTTGCGCATCTCTACGTTCCCTGCTTTAATTTTTTAACGTAGGTCACATTATCGTTGATAATATCTCTCGCACTTAAGGACACTTGGTCTCATAAAGTGAGTTACTATGCGATACTCGTCCAATTTTATTAACCGATTCGTCCTTTCTTTTTAGTCATTCGAGAAAGAGAAAGAGAAAAACAATCACCGCGAGAATTAGGAGCAACGAAGTCTCGTTCATCATCGTCGTGCTCGACATCCGGGCGCGAGCCCTTTTAACGCGTTGCAATTTCGACTTCCGTTCCTTTTGACAGAGCGGGAAGAGAACTCTCGCCCTCCCACGCGATACTAGTTTAATTATCCCGGCCTCGGAGGCTGCGGAGGAAAAGTGGATGGAACTGGGAAGAGAGAAGGAGAGAGAGAGACACAGACGAGCTGGAGTTCCAGAGTCACGATGAAGTTTTCAGAGTTTCTCGCGTAGTCGAGGTACCGATATGTTGTTTACGAATCTCGCGTTTTCCCTTTTTCTCTCTCGTCTGGTTTGCATTCCTTTTTTTCTCTCGTTTCCTCTGAAATCGTTTCAACGCGGCCTATGCCACGTGATGGAGGATGAAAAGGATGCCATGGAGTTCCTTTTTTCCTCGATCTTCGTCTGTTGTCGCGATTTCCCGATTGCCGATTGGCAATGCTTTGAACACTCGTTATCTCTCTCACCACTTCTTATCAGCGAGAGGCGAAACGTCGTTACGCAGATCAAACGAAAATTTGTCATCCTTTGATCAGACGTGCCGTTATACGGAAACGCGTCGCGGCGCTTTTTCGAAAAGATTATATTCCGGTTGCAAAGTGTGGAACTCACTAAGCTCGGATATACCGCGCGGATTAAGCGCGAATTAATTATCTGAGAGAAGCTCAGTAGAGCCGACATTTTAGTCTTTTAGACGTAATGGCGACTTTATGCTTTTATGGTAAAGCTGACGAGGGTGTGCAGGATTGCAGATTAGAAATGTAGAATGATATGAGAAACTTGAACATAATATTATGCATAAGTTTATTAACAAAAGACTGTATCGACAAAAACTGTACTCATCTTTGATATTATTACATACTTTTTTATTTCTACATCTATAATCATAAATGATTATAAATTCTGATTAAATCTTTTATTTTTATTATTTTTTATAGTTTCGAATTTTCTTCAACACACTCATGCGTCGTATATAGATCTGATTCGTTATTTTTATTTTTCTCGATATTTTTGTAAATTGTTTTTATACGAAGAAACAAATGCAGAAAGCTAGAAAAACGTTTTTGAAAAAATCAAATTGTTGTTTTGGTGTGGAAAAATACAAGATACTTCCTGGATAATAAAATAGCTAATAAAATAGAGAAACGTAATAGAATAAAGATTTAGTCCTGCCAAAGCTCTTTGTTCGTTACCGTGTTTAGATCGATAAACTCGTTATTGGAGAGACGTCGAGGTTTCGTATTGGAACGAGGTTGACTTCGCGTAAGTCGCTTCTTGTCCGGTCGATCCATTTCGACTTTACAGTATTCCCGCGAGTATTCCTCGAGACGCGGAAAATGGTAATTGCCACAATTTCTGTTCCTCTTATCTCCGAGCGAGCGGAAAGCGTCGCCGAGTGGATCAAACGGAATTTTCGTTGCGACTTTGATTAAAGTATAATTATTGAGGTTGCCCGGAGGAATCTCAGGGGTCATCTCTTGCGAGAAAATCTCGTTACGAGATTTCGTCTGAGATATTGCTCCCCTTTGCGATTGTGGCTCCTTTCTACCGAAAAGAGTTTCGTATACATTCCTTACGTGAGTATTGACAGGGATCGGCTGACTCGGTTACAAGGCAGGGTCGATAGCGATAATAAATTGAATCTTATCATCAATATCGGACAATATTCTTCGTATTTTCGCTCAGATAATTAGTTCTTTGTCGGTAATTTGTTCTTCCTTAGCGTTTTCCTTTTCTCTCAGAATTTTCTTTTTATCTCATCAGTACCATGCAATTACGTTAATTAAATTGGTAATAATATTTATACTGTAAATAATTAGACGATTATGTAATCAGATAATTTCTTCGTTTTGTAACGTCTCGACGCGAATCGTCCTTTATATACTTTCATAATGACGATAATTTTCGTGTAATGAGAAATGTTGATTATGTGAATTTTATAGCACGTGCGCTTCCTAGCGTTTCAGTTTTACTCGCGCAGACGTGCTTCTTCGCGTTCTTTCCGCGACTGATTCAATTGCGAATTCTTCGGGTGCGCCTCGACGGTAAATCGGGACATGACACGAAGCAGGCGGGAGGCATCCCCCTCGTAACCGCGTAAGCTTGTGCGCATTGCCGTTCCGGTACCCGCATGCGGTATACGAGCTGACGCGCCTTGAATTTAATGGTCGACGCCGCGAATCCGTCCGCGGATATCGTGAGCGGTCGCCGCCTCTCGCAAACGACATAACGCATTTAGAGGGCCGTGCGTATCAGTGTAATGCGATTCCACCCGGAAATCCCTGAATTCATCGAATTCCCATACGCGCGATACATCCAAACGATCGTCTGCGTCAGCTGCAATTGCGTTAACGTGGTGCCGCGCGAACGCGCCACCGCGAGCGATTTCGACGTATCGCAGGGGATGACGACTCACGTCATCGACACCCCAGCTGGCGACCCGATTGCGGTATCGCCGATGCAAGCGGTATACGAATATCTATCGCGAAGATTCTTAATATAGATCGCGTTGCACGTTTGATTTCGAAAACTAGTTCATCAACATTGCCATTATTTTCAGATGGCCCTAAAATTATTCCTTAATATATATATAAAATTATTCTTGCAGAAGCGAAGTAATTTCATCGGACAGATTTATTTGTTTGATATAACAACACTTTTGATAGACAAGAATAAATAAACAGTTGCATTTTACTATTGGTATTCTAAAAAATTTTTAAACATTCTAAAAAAATAATATTACTTTGTGTCTCGTAAGTATTTCATAAAATTTTTTAAAAAAGAATTTGGAGCAAAGCATTTTGGTCTGATATTTATAACTTTTATCTATCAAAGAATAACAAATGTAATCTATTATACAGCAAATCTTGAGGTAAATTTGCATCGATCTATCAACACAATTCAATGTAACAGATAGCTACTTTGAATCATAGGCTGCGGTCCACTTGATGCTTCAAATGCTTTAAAGCGTTCTTTTTCTCCTTCTATCTTTATTAAAAAGAAAGGGAAGAAAAATGCTTCGGAGCATTTGTAGCGTCAAGTGGACCGATAGATAGATACTTGAATCGAGATAAGTAACGCGTCGAAATTTATTTTTCGGATTGCATTAAAAAGAGATTTCAGTCATTTGCCTAACTTCGGCCGCGCACGTCGCGTTATGTCAGCGACGATAGCTCCTCGCGCCGTAGGAAGGGCCCTTTTGTCGGCTCGCGTAGGCGTAGAGGTCGTCTTGGCAGCTTCCTCCGTTCCAGAGTCGACGGAAGTGGCCTGGCCACCGTCGGGAGGATGTCACAATTAATGCTGACCGAAGCTCGTTAGTACGTTTCCTTTTTCCCTGACTCATATCGCCGATGGCGGCAACCGAGGACCCGGGAACGCTTCCAGAGATGTGCGGAAAAATGCATTTCCTGAACACACGTTTCAATCTAGCTGAATTCAATCTTTACAGACTCCTATACATCGGGCGTATGATTCTATTAGCAGCGGGGAATTTTTTTCATACTGATAGCTAGATTAGATAAGAGATCCAAGATCAAAAGTTTCGAATCCGTCGGTTATTTGCTCTTCACACTCACATTAATACGTCGTTTATTCCCGTCCTGATTCACATTTTCTTCGAACAGACGATATCACGTCCGCGGTGATGCGTGTGGGCGCAAGTGGCTCGATTCTCGGCGCTATTTAACGTCGTCGCGTCCCAACCGGCGCCATATATAAATCACAACGAGATAAAACCTCGCGTATGGAACCTCTCGCGTTGATCTCGCACCGGAAACGGGTTAAGTCGACACTTCCCATAATATTGCCCTGGTCTGTACATCATGCTAATGCGATATCATGTCTACTGCGTGAGGAAAGACGATCGGGAGATAAGTGGTTTTCGGACCGGCATGAATAATGGTCGGATATCATCATTAACGATTTGATTCGAGTAACACGACAAAAGCGAGTGACGATGTTATATATTTTCACAGTTGCCATCAGTGCAATGTGTAGGCGGCCCACATATATGTATATGTCGCGTAATATTTTTAGATTAAATCATTCCATACATATACGTTGTATATCATAAAATTCTGTGTCTTTTATTTCTGACCCAGTTTTGGTAGCTCATTTTTTATCTTTATCTTACCAAAATGAATTTCAGGATCGGCGCGCACAATATCCGCGATGTATATTTATAAACATCAGATACAGGAGTGAATTAATACGTCGCGAAACATCTCGTTCAGTTCAATTTTGATATGTATTTTGGAGAAAGAAAATTTTCAACATTTTAATCGGCAGCGACATTATCGGGAAGCGTTCAAGCTTACATTACGTGGATAGCATTGGTTAATTTCCCGGTGCATACAAATTTATGTAAGCGTATCGATCTGACGCATAACGGTGCTTGCAATAAGCTCATAAGCGAACCGATATGACTAGGTCCTGTTTGTGCTTATCATGTTTGTTGCTCGTGCATCGTATTTGTTTATTATTCGTGCCATTTGGTTCTTAAACAATGTCGACAACGTTGGAGGGAGGGGGGAGAGAGAAATGCTCGACGAGCGAATCGGCTCTCGCAACTCCGTTGAAACAGAACAAACGAGACTGCCAGCTCGGTTCACCGCTAATTAGATCTCGAAAACTAGGTCGTGTTGTTGTAGCTCATGTTGAAGAATGAGAAAACGGGGTACGATTCTCCGCCGTGAAATTTTTTAACAAATTTTCGTTTTACCCTTACTAACGCGGTGGGTAAAGTTTTTAGTTATATTTGAAAGTAATGTATATATGTACTTGTATACAAACACACACACACACACACACACACACACACACACACACACACACACACACACACACACACACACA
>JAJVSH010000168.1:32598-48466 GCA_021460005.1 Tetramorium alpestre | reverse complement strand
ACACACACACACACACACACACACACTTCTTTATCACTCATTCTCTTTTTATATAAAACGAACGTAGTAACGTACGATAATGTTAAAAATGTACACCACCAAACGAGGCTTTAATTATGTTTCGCGATAAACAGAATTTGGCGATTTTAGCAAGCTGACGCGAATGTAGGAAGCACGTGCGACACGTGTTCGCAGGCTGTGGCGTTTGTAATGGAACGCATTTGTTTCATGGAAATTTCTCCGAGGGGTGAGACTCACTAATTCCGCGGCAAGTTTAATATAAGGGAATATTGTCTGACCCATATCTATCAATGGCACTGATTGGTGTTATCAATTAGCGTCCATTTCTGTTTGTTATTTTTTGATATATTGAAGAGCTCTTCGGTACTTTTCTCATTAAATCTTGTGGTTCAAATTGTGATAATTAAAATTATTAAATTAAATATCTATCAAACACAAGCTTTAAATTTATTTAAAATAAATATTCGAGATGTATACGTATTTATTGTAGAAAATCTCGAAATGTATATGTATATATTTTAATTAAAATGTAATTTAATTAACAGCTGCATAAGTTGCAGTCGCGTTTTTATCATTAAATAATATTGCAGTTAAAGATCTCTTTAAAGGTTCATTACAGAAAATCATTGTGGAAAGGAAACACCGCAGTTTCGATCCCTGAAGCGATTAGGGTTAAAATAGTTACGTTGCAATGCAAACTAATTTGATGACAAATAATAGTTCATGAAACATCTAATATGATTTAGAATTTTAGACTATACTTTTTTATTATTTTACTAATTTTAACTCAATATTTATTATCTTCTTTCTTTATGCAGTACAAAACAATGAACAATACTAATTGAAAATTATAAATTTTTACAAATAGCATAAACCTCTGTGCTTTTACATTTCAAGAATAATATATATTCTCTGTTGAAAAAATAGAGTTTTCGTTTTTAATTTTTAACCCATTTTGTTTTGTGATAAATAATACAATAAACTCCGCTCGCATCGTGAGATTTGCAAATATGTATCACTAACGTTTTATTACGAATGCACGGATTCTAACAACAATTATTTCATGTATTTTAGGATATGTATTATCGATTGGCGAATTAAATTGCGTATGGTCGAGTTAATCCAATGCAATATTCTCTCTTTTGTAAGAGGAAAAAAAATACGTTCCCTCAATAAAGCCTGCCGCTATCGTCGACTCGAAAAATGTATGTATTTTTTAACGCGAGTATACGCGTTTTTAATCTCGCTTTTCTTTCTGCCCCAACAAAACTATCCGACTGTCTTTATAATATACAGAAGTCAGGTATATAGTTTACGTGAAATAAAGGTGTCGTATGAGTTTGCGTGTAAATAGTTCTATATTCCTGTGTCGAGTAGGAAGATTACTGGGTCTATCTGTGTGTTGTATGTTACATTTTCATTTAGTTGCTGACATCTTCTAACTTGGAATTGTCATAGGATCATTGTTACCTTGGAATTGCGCCAGATATATTGCATTCTACGCGCGAGTATTATTTCTCCCGAGCTTTCATAGGATGCCAAGATTCGTTGAAATATTGTATTTTACGCAGTTGTATTACATACTTCTTAGAAATTGACAAATTTCCACAGGAGAAGTAATATGGAAAAATCAATTATTCAGATATTAAATTAGCTTTTCCAATTTAAATTAAATATCGATTTGTAGAAAAATATTATATTATATTTAATTATTTATTATTCGTCGACCTCTTTTTATTTTTTTTTTAAATTTCTGTAAAATTATTGTAAGATGTATCGCGATGTATTCTTAGTTTAAAAACATATTGCATAATGAACTGATTTCAAATATTCAATAACGCATACGTTGTCAGTCGAAAATTTTGTCGTAAAGAAAGTAATAGCGTAATAGCATCAGCGGATCTAAAACAGCAAAATTCGCAATTGTTTACGAAAAGGCAAAAGTCGATCGTTTTTAAGGATGTACATCACGTTGATCTCTCGATAAACTCGGTCGCGACACGCGTTATCGATTGTAACTTACCGCAAATACGGCGCAGGCGTGACAGACTGGTAACAATTGCGCCATGTAAAACACCGCCGCATTCTCGAAAATTGGAAAATGGAAAACAGATTAAAAAGGACCGTGCGACCATGCGCCACAGCCATGCCGCGGTCAAAATTAAATCGGAGCCGAGAATTTCATTCAGAATGAAATTTGGAATCGTCGAGGGAAATAATCAATCATATTTCGAACTCACCAATAATCTGTATATATATATATATATACATATATTTCTGCCTACATTTGCATAAAAATATTTCGTTATTATCGGGATGCAAAACGCGGCACAACATTTTTTTGATCGTCGCCGTTATTGTTAGACATGTAATTTCATTTGACGTTTCTCCCCCTGGTATTTATTTTAAAGGACGCATATGAAAATCCAATGCAATCCTTTGCCATCGAGAGGATAGTTGCGTACGTGCGGGTGAATCGAGTTTTAATCCCGTTGCGTCAGTAAAACCCCCCTTTGCCGGGATTAATAATCACCGTGCTTGCATGCCTCAAAGCCGATTGATCGCATAACGCTACGCAGCTCCGACTAATGTCACCTGATAACCTATTTACGCCTATTTCGCTTTTCTGCGCCACACTACCTCGTGGTTAAAAAAAAAAACGAAAGCAAAAAGAAGATAAGGGAAAAAGGCATGTTCGTTGATATTTAATCTGTAGACAGTTGCAATCTCCGGACGCTATCTTGATCGTTTGTCAAAAAATCAATTGTTCCACGAGAAGAAAAATGTTTCAAAGTTCTACTTTTTATATAATTGTTTAGATAATTGTTGAAAATTTTATTCCGGAATTGAAATAAGAAAGAATAGAAAAATATAGTTTGAGATTATAATTTTTTTTTTCATATATCGCGCAAGAATATAAATCTATTTCTTAAGTATTTATGTTTTATATGTATTTCGGTGCTCACTCGCTGAAAAATCTCTGAAAAATCGTTCGGTTAAACATACAAAATAGTAGGATCCACTTCCCGGATTTTTTTCCAAATTCTGTTACTTTGTGCTATTCGTACCGCAACATTCAGATCTATTCTAAAAAAAAAAATCTGCAACACGAATCAAGAGACGGCTACATGTATATCGGCTGTATCCAAGCTAAAAAAAACAGGAAGTTGACATTTCAATTCATGTACGTATGTTACCGTTATTTTCCAAAGGGAAAACAAAAACATGGGAAAAATAAGGACGGCATATAGATTCAATAAAAATAATCCAGTATCAATTAAACCCTCCACGACTGAAACGTGACAATATAGCAGTCCACTATGCGCTCCTGAATAAATAAAGGACATGGCATTTCAATTATTGCGCTTCATAATTTCGAGTGGTACAAACGAATAGGCCGCAGAGCGTCGAGCGAACTTTTCGAATGCAAATCTGCGAACCATTCATCGTATGACAATCCTTCGTTAGAAGAATCTCGCGGGGAGGACGCGGGTGTTCATTGGTATAACAAAATTCTTCTCTTTTTCTTTCTCTCCCCTCGATATATTTCAAAGTTATTTCGTACCCGGTAAATTATCGAGGCGATGGCTTCTCTCGTCCGAGGGAGTCACGAAAAATCTTTAAGATCAGTTCAACCTACGAAGCGTTGCTTCCCACGAATTACAAATGCTGATTGAGTTTACGGTCTTTCTACGTTTCTGCGACGTTTTCCCTTCATGACCTCGACCTCGCCGTCAATGCATATCCGGTGCATCTCATTCGATTATGTCCCTCGCGCGTCTTGCAGCGTTTTATCACGTATAAAACTGACTAGTGCAATCCAATTATCGTCATGACGGCCGCCGGCGTCAGGACAGATCCCACCCCGCACGGACAGATTTTATTCAGCTTTGATACGTTACGAACGTCGCCGTCGTGCCGAGCTTTTATTCGAACTGGTTTCAACCGGTTGGAAAAGATTATCGCATAAAGAAAGCGATGCGATCGTACGATGAGAGTTCAGATGCGGACCGAAATGTTTATTCGTGCAATCACTCTCGCTGTATTTTAATTTTAATATAAAAAGGTCAATTTTTTAAATTTGAACCTTGTCCTATATATATTATTTAAATTATTAAATTTAGAAAAAAAAGATTTTATGTGTAATAGATTTATTATTAACATGTTAGTAGAATTACAGATATCTATATAATATACATTTATTGAGAAATTCATAAAAACATGAAAATCCATACGTATAAAATATCAAACAGTTAGCATTTGTTAAAAAACGATACAAATTAAACCATTTATGAAATAATTCGTCGTAATCCTTATTGCGATCATTTTGATTAACAATTTCGGTGTTTTTTATCGTCAATTTTTATTTATTTATTATATTCGAGCTGGCTGTTTAATTAAACAACACTTTTAACGCAATGAGCGATATGTTATTATATTGCAAATTATTGCCGCGACTGTAGCGAATAACAAGCAGTGCGGAAATTGGTGACACGTCACTATTAGTCTGTTTTTTGCGTTTTCTTCAAGAGAAAAAGCACTCGATACCGATCCAATTAGACCCTACGATCCTCTTCGCTGACTCGGCTCGTCTCACAGAGTAGAAATTTGCTGAAAGCTGAAGTCTAAAGTCACGCGGATATTGCGCGTCATAGTTAGCCACTTTGCTGAGGAATGATTACTCCCTTTCGACCATCCCACGTCTTTTTATCTCGTACATACCCTCGAAGTATTCGAGGATAGAAGACAAATTTAACCGATAAAACATCAACATGTGGTTCTTAATTTAAAGATTAATTATTTTTCTTAAAAGTGAATCTTTACAATTTTATTTTTATGATTAAATAAATTTCAATTTATTTTGTAATCGCGATTCTCTTATCTATCCAAAGTTACAATTTCCAAAATATTCAATATAGCTTTCTAATCGTAATTAGATTAAATTTGAGATTAAAATCGGCTTTTACATTTTTGTTATGGAAATGTCGATTTCAGATTATTGAGAACCACGCCCCTGGAATTTTCAATATAAATCTTCTGGCCCGCGCATACTTAATGGAAAAATCGATATTCACTTCTGACGATACCAACTGTTAGTTTTAATATCTCGTAGTAATATCAGCGTGATAAAGAACGATGCTCACGGCAAATTCACGAAAATGTCATAAATTTACGAGCGCCGCTCGTACGTCTTCTCTTTCGAGGCGACGCCTGACGTAGTTCGGGGTGGTAAGTGCCGAGGGTGGCACCGACTATATCGCGGCTTCTAATTTCCACTGGCGACCTTGGGCAAAGAAATCGTAAATTTTTCACGCCTTCGTGTTCTACCTGGGCGTGGCAGGCGCGACGATAGGAAGCAGATAGAGATGGCCGAGGGGATGGGGATGTTTCTCCGAGAATCGAAAATTCTCCCGTTTTTGTATTCCGTATTTCGACGACGATTATTTTATTCCCGAGACATCGCATTGTTTCCAAAAATTCATGCATTTTTCGTGTCTCTTTCACTCTCATCACGAAATCGTAAAAATACTTCCCTCAATCTTGAATAGAAATGTGTCGTCGGAAGAATGGCTCTCACCAAAGAAAACCCGATGACGTCGCTTCGGTAAAAAGTGAATTCCTGATTTTCTCAAAATTTTTTACTCGCTGATAGAAGGTACGAATCATCAAAGAAGAATGTATTAACTCTATAAAAAACTGTTCGCTCTCTAGTCTGCATTGTAATATCATACGGTGTTTTCAATTTTCACTTTTATTAAATGAATAAAAGTCAGAGTGAATTGTTTAAGTTTGAATCACGACGGCTTTTAGATCGAATTTTGCTCAGTTTCTCACGATAAATGCATTTCACTTCGTGCATAACTACGTATATTTCCGGCACGGCAGCGGTTACAGCGCCAACCCGTATTTTGCGTACTCGTTATCGGGGAAAGTCTGCGACGTACCCTGTAATCAGAACACTTTCGCTTCACCAAGTCAAAAGGAATAAATACATTTCGTATCTTGACGCAGGTGCGCATCTCGCTTTGGTAATGCGCACGTTTTCGCCTGCAATTTATTTGCTTTTTATTTTAATTTTCAATATTAAAGTCTAAGGCAATTTTGATTTTAATGTAATTAAATTCAAATAGATTATACAAACACAAAAAGAAGAGAAACAGAGTTTGCAGTTAAACTTTTACGAAACAGAGTTGCAGTTAAACTTTTACGAAAGAGTGTCATTTTTTTCCCTAGTCACTCAGTTGAAATCAAGTTATTTCCCATACTAACAATGAGAGTCATAAATTTTATGAAAATAACATCATTCTCGAAGTTAAACACACTCGATGATCCCTCTGTCGCAGGATGGACCATGAGGAAACGCGGTGCCGGCTGGTACTAGACGAGCAGTCGGCCACGCTTGCACCCCATCGTCGGTTGTCGACGAGTTCTCGGTACGTCCAATCCCGAAGCAAGCGGCAGGTGTCGTGTGTGACAGCAGACACGAGCTCGATAGGTGCGATAATCGGGGGTGGCCCGGTCATTGCCGCCTCCGGGCCGGCGATGCGACGATGAGCTCGCCGAGGGTGCTGCTACCCCTCCACACCCGACCAAAGGTGAGTTGGTCTTGAAACTTCTAATCGAAAGTCATTACATGCATCTATTTCGTTCTCTTTTTTTTAATTAACGAAATTTCTTTTGATATTCCGCTCTTAATTGCTTTTGTGACTTATATGTTTCGTTTTTAATAGAAGTACTTTCTTGAAAGGATTAATTTTTAAGTAATTACTCTGCCGTTAAATAATTTCCAGTTTGTTAAATATTCCTTCAATTTGATACTTTAATTGAAAGAAATTGTGTTACATTTTTAGTTAAATTATATTTGGATAAATTATTTTAGCTATTTTAATATTTTAATAAATATTTTTAATATTTGATAAATGTTTTAATATTTTTAATATTATTAATTTAATTAATAAGTAATTAATTTTTAATACGTTAGGTAATTGAAAAAGTTAAATGTGCTTGAGAGAGAATGAGATATGTTATAGTTTTATAAAAATTATTCTCAGATATTAATAAATACATAAATATTATCCTTAGATAAGTTATCATTTTTTATTTTGTTTGGCGCATAGAAGCTATTTCCTAGAACACTATGTTAATTATACATCAAACTTTAAATCCAGCAATCTTAAAATATTATTGAGATAGCATATCTCATTGATCCATTTATTCTTTTGATTTTTAATAAGGGGAAAGTAACGAAATGTATAATCACGAATGTGAAGACATCGGTGCGCGAAGTGACATAGCTTCTTCTTCGTGCCTAGCCGGCGCTACATTGCGAAACGTTACAGAAATGTGACAGAACAGGCAGAAGAACATTGTTAATGCGAGTAGCGACATGGCTTCGTGCCTAAGTCTTTGTGTCTTCCGACAGCCCCGCGTAATAGCAAGGCCGGGTAGTCTCGAAAACTGCATCAACGAGGCCGAGCGACGAGGAGCGGCAGGCGGTTCAAGGCCGAAACTATCCGCGTGGCCATGGACCACGAGGCGAGGAACGGAACCGGTAGCAACGACAACGAGGAGTACACCAATATTTACTTCATCGTCGGCGACCGCAGGGAGACGGCCACTTACAAAGCGAATCAGGTCACGGACATGGAACTCAAGGGTGAGTGGGAAAGTTTTATTGCTTCGTAGGCGAAAAGTTTCATCGACTTTTCTGTCATTCTCGAGCAAACTTTTTCATTTATTTAACACGCAGCGTTCACGAACGTTCACGAACTACTTGTGCGTGTGTTGAGAAGGTGCGCATACGTACATTGCGTGAGAGAGCGATGAACTATGTGGTTTTCGTAAAATTAAGACGTTTGAAATATTTATTTTTATAAAATCTGACAGTAGTATAGAAACACATTTTTTTGTGTGTGTCAGTATATAATTATGCAGAAATTTTCTGCAAAAACAGTTAGCAAATTAAATGACTTTTTATACATGTAGAATTATATATTATAATTATAATATTGATATCATGGAACGCGAGAATGACAAATATTTACACGTCACGATAACAGTTTCGCTATAAAAAGCTATTATTATTATAAAAGCTTGCAACATTTATTTCGCTATAAAAAGCTTATATTATTATTATTATAAAAGCTTGCAACATTTATTGTGTACGTGAAAAGATGATAAATTTGTTAACTGAGTTTTTAAATCGGATATTATAGTTAATTAAAACATTTAGAAGATATTACGAGCTTTCAGAGACTCGGGGGACGGACTATATTGTCCCTACTATCTATATCTAAATACAATCAGCGAGGTTTTTGTCATCATTAAAGCTCGGCAGGTCTAGGTGTGAATACAATAAGATTCATTGCCGATTCAGGGATATTCAATTTATCAGCGATCCAACTGAATCGCGAGGGAAAGTGGCATTAATGCGAAAGTTAGGCGTTCATTAATCTTTCGACGGGAGAGATATTTTATCCGGGCCGAACATCTCATCGCCGGGCGAGCACCCTACCCTGTCCTACCGTCTCCAACTTTTCACTCGGGCTTTATGGCAGCCGCGCGCGAAAGTGTACTTCGCGGATAAAAGCGTGAGAAGCTTCCCGCTGTCAATGGTATCGGAAGGCCGGCGAATATTTGACGTTTGTAGGATTTAATCAATTATCGATCCTGACGTTACGAGATGCGACGCGACGCGACACGCGAGCCAGTCAGCCAGCTAGCCAGCCAATCCCGCGAGCGAGACGTTCGCTTTACGCTTCTGTCGCCCGATATGAAAGCTTTCCCTCCGAAGCACTACCGAAATTATGTTTGCACACACTTCACCTTCGTGCCGTGACCTATCGACCGGACCGCCGCGCCGCGCCTCCTCTCCGCTCGGTCGAGTGGCTGACCGAGTCGGCGCCCCTTACAACCCCCTCGGTCTGGAAGTAAAATGACATGAGCACGCACTTGTGCCGCAACTCGTCCCAACTCTTTCAACCCCTTCGCAACTGGGATAATTTTCTCGATTTTCAGAGAAGCGACGATGGATCTCGAGGGCGTACGGTAACAGGCAGATTGAAAATTTTTTATCCCTTTCACCCGTTGGTTCTCGGCTCTTCATATTTGACCTGATTTTGGTTCCTTTTCCATCTGGTGTTTTCTTCTTTTTTTTTTCTTTTTGGTCGACGTAGTTTTTCTCTTTCCGCCACTTTATAGTATACCGTATTTTACTATACCACTTTATGCGGAACTGCAATGCGCATTATACTTTATAATATATATTGTAATATATTGTACCGTTTTTATTATACCTTTTATTGTTGTATACTACGGTGCGCATCAAAATTTTATTTACATAGCAGCACAATGAATTTCTCGTTTAGCTTTCGGGTAATTTAAAACATTGTTTAATTATTTTTTGCGTGTTACGTATTGCCTCATTTCACTATTTAACTATGACGCTCAATAGATACAAAGTATATTCGAAACGAAAAATTTCTCCAAATCTAATTGAATCTTAATGAAT
This sequence comes from Tetramorium alpestre, assembly GCA_021460005.1. Taxonomy (NCBI): domain Eukaryota; kingdom Metazoa; phylum Arthropoda; class Insecta; order Hymenoptera; family Formicidae; genus Tetramorium; species Tetramorium alpestre. Next base: position 38,934 of record JAJVSH010000168.1, on the reverse strand, counting down.
TAATTTCTATTAATCTGCAGTGTGATTTATTTTTAACAGTATTGAAACGTTCGCGTCTAGATAAAAGAATATTTAATGATTTAATTAAGTTTATTGCACGTAAATTATTCGATGATGTACCAATCAATAATTACTCCCATTGGAAACCAACGTGTTGTCAGGAATAGAACATTTCAATTTTCGAAATGTCGGTTAGTAATTATTCCCGTGTGCCTAATACTAATATTATCGGGTAATTATTGTAGTAAAATAGTGTGATTACGGTCGATGAGATGGTATCGTGCGAATTTAACGGTGTGTTACTTATACGAGGCTACATTAGTTAATTAAAATTCTAACGCAATTACAACAGGTGTACAACCCTGTACGCCTGTTAAGGGAAACGGCTTTGTCAGCACTGATGTTACGAGCGACGTTACACGACGGTACAAAGTCATACTACAACATGGACAAGTCTCGTCAACGGGGCCTTATCAACGGGGTGATCTCCGACCCGTTGCGTTGTCCTAAAGCCGAGTGCTTTCCGATCCCTTTAACTTCCCTGTTTAACGCTCGAGATGACTGCGCGACATGTTAACCTGTGATTTTTCCCTTGAAATTTCAGCCCGTCAATCAAGATTGACGTATGCAAACTCCATAAAAAATAGCACATTTTTTTCCCCGTTCTATCGATCGGCGCGAATACTAAAAATTGTACTGAAAAGAAAGATGATTATTTTAATTAATAAATTAAGAGGGTCAGTGGAGCAAAGAAAATATAATATGCATACATCTGTCCGTGAAGACAATTTTAAATTTTAATACTCATGTCGAAGAAATTAATCTTGTCATTTATATCGATCGATTGTAAAAATGTAACATTTTATTTTCTGCAACCTTATGTTTCCAAGATTATTTACGCTTGTTGTTACGACGGTCATGTCCTTCTGCCCCAGGATGCTATAGGCTCTCACGTTCTTCTACCCTCGTAGACCGGCCATGAAACACTCCTCTCGTCGTCCTCGTTCCCTCGTCGCAGTCGCTTCCACTTAACTAAAAAGCCTTTTAACGAGGCCGACTCCGCGAAAAATGTGCCGCGAGGATGCTACGCAACCGATCGATATCTCGTCACGAGGGCTCGGAATCGAAGCGTTGCTTTTCGCCGGGAATGAGAATTTCTCAACGCCTTAGGAAGTACAGAAAATGCACGCGTCTCTCCTGATACGGGAACGAGGTTTTCCCGATAATTATTCATCGAGCTATACCAGCAAACGTAGACGTGCAAAAAAAAGAGGAGAAAAAAAGACGATGTTGCGAGAGTATCTGTAATAAAAATAAAGAAAAGTTTTCGTTTTAGCTAAAACTTTTTGTTTCCCGGCACGTGAAAAACATTCGTCAGGCTTTTCATCGGGTAGTTCTTGCAATTTCCCAAAGAGTTGTTAAAGTAGAGCTGGCCGAACTGGAAAATCGAATACCCGACTGTGGGTGCAGCTCTAAATGTCTCGCTGATGTTTTAGGTGGCGGCCGGCCACATTGCCCGACACGTGAACGATCGCTTTCAACCGTTTTATTGATCATAAGCGGAATTGCACGTTCGTCGGGCCTATTTTTGTGCTCTCTGGGGAGAAAGAACGTAAACGATTGCAGAGAGAAAAAATAATATACTGCGAGCGGCAGATTGAAGATGTCCAAATAATTGGAGAGAAAATTTTCTCGATCTTGCTATTCTTAGAAAATTCTTGTTTCTAATAATAGGGTAGCACAATATTTCTATAATAACAACGTAATAAGTTATTAATTAATTTAAAGAAAATAAATTATTAATTAATTTTATTTAATTCAAAGTGCAATCAAAGTTAATTTAATTTTTATTTATCGATATAGTTAAATTAAAATTTAATAAAGACTATTTTATCTCTACTTTTCATTACTTACTGAATCTTTTGTTTTTCATTTTTTTCTTTCTGTACTTTTTCCTCTTTCTTTCTATTACATATAAAGAATATTTACAGTCCGATACATAAAAGATGACCTATGCTTTGTCATGAGTATAACAAAGGTAATAAATGTGCATTGTTTCATTTAATCATGACTCTGATATTACAAAAGCCAATGATGCCGTTTCCGTGCTTATATACTTTTTTCTTCTATGATGTTCTCTAATAGTTATACCGCGCTGCATTGAGAAATCGAGTTTTATCTTTATTGGTCCTCGAAACTTCGCAACGTGCTCGTCTTCTCGTTATAACCAATTTGCCTTACGTCATTTCTTTTGATGTTTTTGCTACCACTGTAAACCTACCGGGCCGTTTTGCTACGGCATGCGCAAGCTTTTGTTATCGTGATATCTCATTATCCGAGACGAGAAATTAATATCGGATGCCGTCATTATATTCTCTCGTTACAACGAGATTGTTGCTATGATGTGAAGTCGACATTCCGGTGTGTCTCGTTCTCTCTCTGTGACGTGAATAAAACGCGAACGATCTCGAAATCACATCGCTACGGCGATAATTCTCGTTATCTTTACAGACAATAATTCAATTTACTTTTATCTTCTTTTTTTTCATGTGACACACAAGCGTAACATGATTTCGCGAGAATTCTTTTTAATGTCACAGACGTAATAACACGCTGTATATTTGAAAATATTGCAATTACGTTTTCATTTAGGAAAGTTGCTCGGAACCAATTCCTCTCCAATTTTCGAGTCTCTCCTTGGTACGGTGAAGGTTTCAAGCGAAACTTGAACGTGTAACGAGGTGCATTTACGCATTTACCTAATGCAATACACGGCCTCTATATATATAGACGTACATATCGATCGGTAGGCTGAGGCTCTAACACGCTTGTGACCCCACCTGCCATCTAATCAAACCATGTCTCGAACATCCCTTACATCCTCTATTACCAGCCAAGTTGCGCAAAAGACGTCCCCCGATATTGACAATTTCTCACTTATTTTTAAGTAATGTGCATACAGTATTAGAAATCGCAGTATACCAACGCTAATATTATGCAAAAGATTGTCCTGAATAAACAGAGCGAAAGAGATAGTAATATAATTTAATTAATTTAATTATCTAATTAAAAATTACGTAAGAAACACAAATACAAGAATGAATAGAAAAGTGTAATTATGGTAAAGTTAAAAATGTAGAGGCAAGTAAAATTTCTGAAAAAGACAAACAGTGTGATGAATATGAATATTTCTTTTGCATTACTTTTATATCTTCACTCTGCGAATAACAGTGCCAAACTTAAGGGTCATTATTTTCGCTCTTCAAATCTTGAATAAGAAAATAAGATTCTTATCAGAGAGAATGCAGTCTGTTTCTATTGATTTAACAATCTTGCTTGAAGCGGGAAGTTTATGGCAGCACTATGAGTAAGTCGGTCATGTTATATGACACAATTTATTCTGCCCTGAATAGGCTTCTATCATTGTCGAGATCTTAAAAAAATCTTCCTCGAGAAATATTCTTTTTGAAACGAGCCTTGCGAATGAAAGAAACATTCTTTTTTATTGTCACGATGTACTTGCCACAGACGTATATATAAACGTTGGATTTTTTTACGATGTATAAATTATTCATCTTAAGTGTGACGAGAAAGGCGGAATGAAAAATTGTGATTGTCGTCAAGAATTGTCAAATTTATGCGAGAAAAATGGATTCGTAGAAATCGAAGTTGTGGATAATGAATACACAACTACGTTTCAACTTTCGTTTCAACGTGTTATAGCGAGTAATTTGTATTTGCATTTAAGTGTGAGACAAATTTTTAAAAATCATTCACGTTCACCGACAAATTTTTCTTATCCATGAATAAAATTTCCTTTTTCCTTCGTTATTCATAAATATACCAATTTTGCTTTGAAACGCGCGAACGTCGTTTCGTCGTGTTTTATTTGCGAGACGCCGGAGAATTTTCTACCGCCGCACCACCGTCGTCGAGACCCGTCGCCGGAACGAGGTTCCGGACGAAATCCCGGAAATCGAGTGTCGCGGAATTATCGGCGGCGGAACCGCTTCCGGGATTCGCTTCCGGAATGCACGAGATGGAACGCGGATTCGCCACGCAGCTCGACGCCCATTTACAGCGGAATCGCCTCCGCAATCAGGCATGTCGGAAATTCAATTTTTCTGTTGAAAGTTACATTTATTACGGGAATAAAAGTCGCGCGTCGACGGTTAAAAACAATATTGTGTCGCTCCGAAATTTATTCGTTTATCGCCTCATTTACTTGCGACGGTATTATTAGCAAAGATTGGAATCACAGCGTATTTATTATATGCAACTTTTCGAGTACTACATTAACAATACAAATGTTTTAAATTTGCATAATTTCATTTATATTCCGAGTAATATTTTTTACAAATATAATTATAATCGTTCTAATGATATCTGTTAACGATGTTTTTACATAAAATATACAATTTCATTTTAAAAAATTAAAGAAAATTTCAATTTTTACATATTTTTCTAGTAATTTGCATGACTTCCAGTCATTTTTTAATGCTTTTTTTAATACGTATTTTAATAATCACTATAAAGATTTGCTGCTATAAAAGTTATTTGCAAAAGACTCTTCAAGGGTGAAAGCTTAAAGATGATAATATTATTTTCTCATTTTCCAAATGAATCTTCGGAAAGACTAAGCTTTAGATGAAAATATTCTATTTTATATCCTTTATCATATAAGAAGAATCACGCTTTCTCTTCGATTGTATCACATATAATAAATAATTACGTTCTCAATCTAAGTATTAATAAAATAATTTTCCGAGGGGCTTGAATAAATTTCTAGAAAGAATATGACGCTTTAAATGAAGCTTTTTTTTGCGGGTTTCTGATTTCGTTGGATAGCATCTCTCCGCTCTAACGACGTCTTCTCGAACGAACGCCTTCCGACGGCGATAGCGCGTCCTACACCTCGCCCCAATGATATTGGCCTCAACAAAATAATGAATAAATTGAGCGTGGGTCACAATAAAAATATAATCGTCCGCCGTACGTTCATGATTCACGATTCATTATCCTATTACTGCCAATGGACGGCCAGAAGATAGCCGCCCCCACTGATCTCGCCGTCACCCTTCCATCACGTACGTATACGTACGGTTGTATATGCTTCATTTCGCTCCGCATCGTGCGAATCTGACGGCATTTCGTTGCGTGTAAACTGACAATAAGATCCAACGACTGGACCATTCTGTTGGCGAGTAACGAGATTCGTACGCTCGTGCGCTTCGAGCCGGTACGCCGCGAGTTTCGTAAATTCGGTCGCGGCGATGACGAAGAAAGGATTTTAATTATACTTGATAAGGGAGAATTCATTAATTTAACGAAGGTAGTTAAAACAACAACAAAGATCTCGTTACGAGAGATGCAACGCCGGCTCGCGATATTCTTTGGGATCCTCGTATATTCGCGGATTCTCCCTGGCGATGGGAATTTTATAAAACATTTGCAAAGTTTTTGACATACGTAAATAAAAGGAATAATTGTGGGGCTTCCATTCGAAATTACTGCTTTATTTCGGCGTACGGATGAAACTCGATTACATTACAAGCTTTGACAAACGGATATTTAATTTAGCTGTTAATCAAACCGCGCTCCGCTTGAAAGCGAAACATACAGACATATTTAAATATGATTTCCTGCGAGCAAATTTTTATCAGAATTTTTTGCGGCGCTTCTCATCGTAAATAACGATAGCATTAACAAAGTATTTATTTACACGTATAATGCACACGTTCAATAATTACGTTAATGAAGTTACATTAATGGAATTAATTATGATAGCGCTTGGATTGCTTTTACATATGTATTATTAAAGAATATTTTCCGAAAATTGATTGTGTGAAGAAAACGGGGCACGTCTGCTAATCTAGTTAGATCAAGTTGAAATAAATGCCCGAAAATTTACATTGTCAAATGACATATTTCCTCTCGGGCAACATGGAATTATACAAATGTGAATTTTATTTTAGCTTGAGGCCAGCATTAATAATAAATTATGGAACTTGCGAAAGTATTCCACGAGAGACGTATAAATTATTTCTCGTATTTTTCATCACGTTGAAATATTCTACACGGTGACATTTATCATCAAAACGAATTGTATTTTCACACAGAGAGACCGTCCTATACTTAATTTTACATTTTGTAATTTATGTCGTTCCTATAATTCTAATCAAACTTTGATTTCGCATTTTTTTACTTTTGAGCCGTGACGAGCGAGAGGCTCTCGATTTCCTTTTATTTCAGAAGCACTCCTCGATTCGATGCCTATTGACACTCTGTGTGTGTGTGTGTGTGTGTGTGTGTGTGTGTGTGTGTGTGTGTGTGTGT